>JASFAX010003730.1:0-41647 GCA_030737875.1 Allium sativum
CCAGTAAGCCAATTCGACTGTTACGATCAGTTTCATCAATATTAAAATATAAATTAATATAACGTTCGAAATTGATTTCAACGTACATTTTAATTTACCGGGGCCGCATACACACTCCAAAAATTCCAGAAAAATAAATCTAGATATGTTTTGATGATACAGTCTTAACAAAACTAATTTTATTGAATTTGGAGACCGTTTGAAAAACGGTCTTTTTCCAGTCGATTAAATTCAAACTAAAATTACCAAATACGTTTAAATTCACCACGCTCACATATTAATTCCAAAAATTATGAAAATTGGAATCTAGCAATAATTTGACATTTCGGATCCAACAAAAGTGGTTTCGTCGAAAACTGAGGTCGTTTGCAAAATGGCTATTTTTAAGGGCTATATATTATATTTGAAATATATATAAATTCCATAGCGACTATTCTGAATTTTACACTGGACATAACTTTTAATTTATATTATGAAATATCAGTTTTTTACATTTGTTAGAAAGATATAGTTAATCAGATTCAAATACTTCTTGTTTCGTCCAATTCTGACTTATATTGAATCTGTATATTCATTTGAAATTTAAAATCAAAGTTTCAAACTACCACGCCATTTCAGGCTCGTTTTATAATTAAATTAAATTTACATGTTCTAACTTCAATCAAAATAAATTTTTAGTCAATACTATTTAAAATAAATCATTTTAAATATTCAAAATCCATTAAAATTGCTAAAATAAAAATTTTAAATTGGTTCTGAAAATCCGGGTTGTTACACAAAACTTTCCTCGAAAATTTCCTTAAACCTCACCCAAGTCATACCAACTCCCAGATTACCCACTGACACAACTTTCCCACCAAATTAGGGCTTCATTTTTGAGTATCTAGGATGCTAAGAGCCTCTTTCTATTATCTGTCAACTTTAAGCCTACGAAGATCCATTCGCAAGACCTCATCCATTTTTGAGCTCCAATTACTGATCTGCTTCCAGTAAATGGTACCCCACCCAAATTCTTATACTTCTTGGCTATAGTATCAAGAGCAAACTGTTGTTGCGGCGACACTTGCTGTGGAAATACGGGCTCGTTATTGGCTTCTGATTCCACTTCTGCGAGGCTGGGTTGGTCATTAACAACTGTGATGTCACCCCGTCCTATACCTCTATCTCTCCTGCCTCTGCCTCTTCCACTCATTTTATTTTACGTTTGCAAATAGCAAGAAAAGAGTCAAGCCGACATAAAAGATATCTTAAGGAATGGTAAGAGCATAAAGACATATGCACAAATAAAGATGTATCAACTGAGTTATATTCCATTATGCTGTACTAATTCTAGGACATTACTAATCCTATCTCTAATGAGTTATTCATCCTAGAATACTAATGATCATATCCCTGATGAGTCCTTTAATATGTTATATTCCAAAACTATGGCTAACCATCGACTCTGATACCAAGCTAACATGACCCGAACCCCTGATCCATGGTGGTAAGGACTGTCTTTGGAATATAACACATTAATCATATCAGCAGACCATAGAACATAGCATAATACAAAATATCAGGGAATAATATACATCATATTGCATCAGCGGAAATAAACATCATCATTAGAGTCACACAATTTTACAGGATCCTACTTAGTACACAACATCATTTTATCAAATAGATAATAAGTTTGCAGCGGAATCAAATATAATTATACATAAGATATTGTTTTAAAAGTTCAAAAGGAATGATATTCATCTTCATCTTCAACCAAAATAGCACCCACAGTTCTAGTGCACATCCAAAAGAAAGCAATTAACCTGTTCACTTTGTTGCCCGTGTAAAATTATGGGCACCCGGGTTTGCAAGGGAAAAACAAACTACGAGTCAGTCATGGGGCTGATATGAGAAACCCTATAGTTACTTAGCTTATTTAAGAATAAGGAACATCATGGGACCACATCGTATGATGCAGAACGAGTTCACTCTACTAGATTGCCTGTAATGATCTGTCTTTTTGACCGCTTTAAATTGGTAATTAAACCAACTCAAACCGTTTGAAATGAAAATTTGTTATTGCTTATAGGGTTTAAACATAATCAGACACATAATTCACAGAATAAACAAACTATAATATCTCAAGCGGAAGCATTTTACACAAAATATCAGAATTGTACAATAAATTTTACACATCAGAATTACATATATTTTTAAATAAAATAAAATTTGTAGAAATTATCGTACTAGTGCGCACGTCTTCACTACTCACTAACTTCAACAACGGAAGTCTTTAAATCTGTAACACTCGGATCTGACCTAAGTATTCCATGCAAAACACAAAATACTCAAGCCAGGATTAATATTTATTTTTAGTAAATCAAATCAAATGTAATACTTAAGATATAATAGTTTGAATTAAATGGTTATATGTAGTTAATCAGGTTTAAGGATATGTTCAAAATTATGCAAATACATATGTTCAATATCAGTAGGTTTTTATCAGTGAAGTAATAGCATAGTAAAAGCTCAAAGGCAAGCGACAAAGTATACAAGGACAAACATAACACATGTGCAAACAATATCAACTACATGCGCAAGTGAACAAGTACGCAGCTCATTTGAAGTGCAGTCCCACTTAAAGTGGAGCAATCAATACCAAATACAAGTGACAGTGAAAGTTAACAAGCATGGAACCATTTAAGCTAGTCCTTTGATGATAAAATGTTGCATAAATAATTATATTCCTAGCTAATGCTTCACTATTTTTGTTTTTTTACTGATAGCTATAATAGTCACGACAAAACATTTGAGCGTATGAAAAAAGGTTTGATCTCATGCAAGCCTAATAATAATTAAAATTATCTTCAGTTAGGAATATCCTTCTACTTGCTTCCTATCTTTGTCATTGTATTTTGTATTCCAATTGATACAGACAGTAAAAAAGGACAGTGGGAATAAATTCCATTTAACAATCTGTTCATTTGTGGCTTTTTGAAAAAGGGTGATCACCATCCAAGAACAACAAGGATGACATAGCTAGGCTAAAGGTGAGACAAACTAACTTAAGTGAAATGCAATAAAATTGAAATGAACAAAGCGTAAGACATGCACAGGTGACTTGGAAACATCCATATTGCATACTAATTTGACATAGACTAGTGTAGCAAGGCGAAACAAAACTACACAAAAAAAAAACCCTCAACAACTACAAGTGCACAACAGACAAATGAAACTGCCTCATCCACGTGATCAAACAACCATCAGTCAAGTTTTCAGGAAATCACTAATCAAAAGTCCCATTATTGATTGTCGTATTTTCAGGTTTCAATTTGATGTTGATGAACTTGAATATAAAAGTGAATCGTGAGAAAAATCTCACCTTTAACAGCAGCCTAGGGCTGCAGTGGTTTGGGGAAAATGACGCATGCTAGGGGCGGATAAGGGCAAGGCAGATGGTTGAGGGGAAAAACTCGTAGAAGGTAGGAGGATCATTGGTGAGAAGCTAGGTGGTGTTGCCATGCGCAGAAGTTGAGGGAGGCGACTTCAGCGATTCAAGCTTTGATTTCTTTTTACTTTTTTTTATAAAGATAGGCTTCAGATCTTGATGGAAGACAATATATGGAATGACACAAAGAGTGGGGAAGATAAGTGGAGGAAGTAAATGTAGCATTAATATACAGAAGTGGAGTGTAAACCGTTCAAATTTGACTGAAAAATAAATATGGATTCGAGTAAAATACGTAGCCGATTCAAAAGATATATGAATTCAATTAGGCAACCGATTCAAAGAAATTAACGTGTTCAATATTTTTAATCAAGCTGTTTACCGTGCTTTCAAAAAGATAATACCCAGAAACGGAGCTGTATTCAAGAAAGAGCAAAGCCCAGATCATTTTTTTTGGGTGTTACTAAATGCCAATCATATTTACTCTATACACACTAGTATATTACATTTATACCCTCTAATGCATTAAATAGGTGAAACCCTAATAAATGCTTATGGTACTATGAATTTTAGTGCGTGCTTAACCCTAGTATAAAAGGTGTTTTAATTTCATTAATATTTATTTTTATATTACACAAAAAACTAGGGTTATGCATCTATACAATATTTGCACAAAAAAGTAGGAATGAAAATAGTGTAATTTCCTCGATTTGCATTGAGTAATTTTGATTTGCATTTAGCAATCATGATTTGTATGTACTATATATGATAATGCAACCACTCCAACTCTTAAGTTCAACTATTCGTTTACTTTAAATTAATGTTGGGTAGGAGATTTAAAAGAGCAAAAGGTTGGCAATGAGAAGAGAAAAAGTTTCAAATAAAATGGAAAGATGGAACGTGGCCACTAAAATATTAAGCAAGTATATCACACAATTTTCGGACATATTGGTTTACCATACATGCAGATTTTGAGAAAACTCATGTTTTAGCGTTTCTCATTTTATTTTTTCTTTATTTTCCTTTTATGATCAACGCATGCAACAATGCTTAGGAATTCAAGGTTTTGTAAAGGCAACACAAGGTCTTTGGAAGAGAGAAGTCTTGCAGCCACTTTCCATGTTTCTAACGTTTCCTTTTTTATACGTAAGCATGGATTGGTGGAAGCAAGCTTCAGGGGAAGCATGCATGGAAACATGTTTAAATATATATTAATGAATGGATGATGCATCATACGCATGAAATAAATGTACCCATGCCTTTCATATTTTTGTGTCCAACTCATTTCATTTTTGACCGTTTGAGTACTAGGTGATGGTTGCAGATTAGGTTTGCAAACCCAAAATAGCTAGAAAAATATGCTAAATCCAAATAGAGACATGTCGAACTCAAATGACTTTGTTTCTAAAATTAACCATGCAAGCTATTTCAGAATTTTGTGGCATACGAAGCACTGGTACTGACAAATAAACATACTACGATGATCAGCGCGATAAGACGAACACAACATTACACAATTTGCGGTGCCTTGACGCTTTGATATAAAACGCGTTACGAACCCTTTTTATCGTAAAATTCGCATGGGAAAATAACTAAATGGACGTCTGCTTTTCGTGAAACAAAAAATAAAGCTATCCATAGAATTCAGTCTAGTATTTTTGCTTCAAATTTGCTCAAGTTCCAACAACGTTTTATTCGTAGTGATTTTACTAAATATTTAATTAATTAACGCGAACGGAACACTTGCATATTTTTCTACGAAATTTATTCCTACTCTATGTCTCATTGGACACATCTCAAATAATAATTTTTGGAATTTTATTCAAATTTTAAATTTTTGTTATTACTTTGCACATATCGGTTGCCGCTGCCGCGAGTAATCGCAAAAATCGAATTAAACGGGGTGGCTAAGCTTTGAAGTTTTTAATATAGAATTGTTTAGATTACTTTTAAATGAAAACCATAAATTTTAAAGATTAGCATTTCATTATAAATCAATTTCATGTTTTAATTTCTAACTAAATACATTCAAAGTTACGTTTATCTTTTAATTCATAATTTAAAACCATTTTAAATTCAATAATTAAATTAAATTCACTTAAATGATCGAACTATACGGGATGTTACAATCTCCCCCATTCAGAACTTTTCTTCCTCGAAAAGGAACCAAATAAGGAACTAGTAATTAAATGATATACCATTCATACGTATATCAACTTCGATTGTTTGTTTGAAAACAAAATTTTTCTTCCAATTAGTATTGTTAATCTGATCACTTTAGTACTAGCTTCTGATTCGACTTCTTGATCAGAAACTTCTATTCTCCTTACATAGCAATAAACTGTGGTAGAAAATTTCGGATTCACATCAAAGGATCTTGTTAGTGTCCGTCATCGAGAATCGAGCAAACAATTCTATATAGAATCAACATTGTGTGTTCAATCTAAATCAAAACTATTATGAAAATATAATGATTTATGTTCAACTATGTATTCATTCCATTAGTTCTTTTCCTTTCCGGAGGTGAAAATTTGTATTTTGATTTATTTCAAAACTATGAACTTGCAAAACATCCAAAATCACTTTCTTAGTTTATTATGTTGAGGTGAAACAATATTAAATTTTCATGTTATTGATTTGTTATTTAACATCAATTTTTTTTGTAACTCGAAGGCTTAACAATTTTATTTTTGTTCTTACAAAATTTAGACATATGTTGATCATATGCACGACTAAAAATCTCCAAGTACTCAATATACTTGTTTCAACTTCCAGTGAAAATACTTAAAAACATTTAAAAATAGATACGAAAAGCACATTCCCCCATGGATCGCAGTTATGCAGTAGTTACACAACTATCCCAGTGGAATCACTTGTAACCGTAGGCATTACACCTCTTGAATTTCGCCATGGTTGTTGTTTAGATCGTAGTTACTCTGCGGTTACGCCACTATCCCAGTGGAATCGCTTATAATCGTAGATATCTCTCCCCTCGAATTTCGCTATGGTTATATATTGCAGTTACGCAGTGGTTACGCCACTATCTTAGTGGAATCGCTTGTAACTGTAGGCATCTCGCCCCTCGAATTACGCCATGAAAATATCAAGTGTGTATAGCAATCAACATGACCCCACCGAGTGGGATTCCAGTACCAATAGATAGTCCAATCAATGGAGCACCAGTTATGATTTTAAATTTTCAATAGACACTCTCGACGAGCGCCAACACATCTTCTCTCATTAGGAATTGCAATTTTCAGTGGAAGGTACTTCCCATATCTTCATTTCGAAAACATACATACAATATATGTAGTAGATCATTTCATTTTCTCATATATCGCACTTATATACATATAAATTTACATAAGATTTTCCAAATCATGTTTTTATACATATCACTCTTATATAAATTCCATTATATAGATTTCATTCCATGACAATTACCTTCCAAATCAATAGTTTTCAAATTAATCATCATTTTTGTATAAATTTCCATATATAAGGTTCAAAACTTAATATCAAATATTCAAAATCAAAGATTCTAGAAATTCCATTTCAATACCAATTTTGTTTTGATTTCACAATTGATTTGAATATTCAATATCATTTCAAATCTAGTTCATATTGACAATCAATTCATTATTAAAACATCAATTTTTATTTGTGTTACATATCACAAATATCATTATTCAACTGAATCTTTATACACAATTTATTCGGACTTAAATTTCTTGGATCAGAAATATACTTTCATCTCAAAATAAATAGATACAAAATAGGTTACAAATAGTAACTTTGAACTAAGATAGGTTTTGACATAAAGTAAGTTCGCAAAAATTGTTCAGAATCAAAAATAGACTTGGTATAGAATAGTCAAATAAGATAGATAAATTTAATACTTTAGTACAAATAAAATAATGATCAAACATATATAGTTGCAAAAAAATAATACTAATTTCAAAAAAATATCCTAATCTGAATCAATTTTCCGAACTTCTCAAAATTTTAGTTAACATGAATTTTGATGTCGAAATGAAACTCAAATTTAACTTAAGATTCAATTGTAATAATTTCAGTTTGAACCAAATGTTCAACTTAGATCACAACTCAAATATCTCATCTTCACTTTCGTTTGAAGTTAGAATTTTACATTCATTCTGTATCATTGGTTTTAACCAAACCCTTAAATTGATTCCTTACAAGTCAAAATTGAATCTATTAACGAATAAATTTAATAAAGTCCTTAAGTTAACCAATTCATTTTTTAATTTAAACATCATTTAAACTTTGCATTTATCTTTAACTTTCAAACTACCAAACTAAATTTCAACAAATTAAAGCCATTCGTTGAGTTGGTTGAGTTAATTTATACATTCAATTTATATATTTTAATATATTAATTTGATTTTGCAATTTAATATCAAAACCACATGATTATATAGTCAAGCTAAAATAGTTTTTTCTCAATTGTTACTTTAGTTAAAATATTATTTAAAACAAAATTTTATTCAAAATATTCCAAAACTTTCATACTTATAAAATTCCTTTCATTTCCATTTCCAGTATTTAATTCCTTTGAGCTCTTTACATTATATTCAACTTGAAATTCAAATCTTGTTTAGCAAAGGTTAGATTATTCAAATATTTGGAAAATTTATCTTTCAATTCAACAACTTGAAACCATGAGTTCAATCTTTTTTTTTTCAAGATATCTCTTCCATATGTGCAATTTCATTATCCTAATACACTGGATTATCGTTCAACCAAACTCGATATTCAACTTCAGATTTTTCTCTTAATCATTCAAAATATACATATAATTGTATATTAAACCATGCTTCACAAACCAATTTCGTTTGATCAAGATAAACATGTAACTAAGATACCAAAGTGGTCTCCCCCACTTTAAGACTCGAGAATAAATTCCAACGACAAAGAATGATCATTGCAATTATTTCCTAGCGACAAAAGTGGGTTCTCCATTCATATATTTCTTTTTGAAAATATTCCAGAAAATCACTTCAAACATTTATATTTGAAAATACTTATATAAACCACAAATACTTTTTTTTCAAAGCCTTAGAAATAAATTTCAAAAAAAAATAATCCAGAATCAAATTCTCACATTTTACTGAAAAAATCTCCTGATTATAACTAAATTGATATATCATCTAATTCCATAATTTGGCTTCATTAGCAATACATACTTCTTATTTTATTTCATGGTTCAAAGATTCTAATTCATCATACATACTTAGTTAACACTTCCTTCTCAAAATATTCTTTGTCAAAACCTTTCTTAACCATTTCTTATACAAGTTGGTCATATATACCAAAACTATTAAGAAATCTATTTCAACCCATTTCAATTATCTTTTACATCTCATTTCAACACTTTCATTAACATAGTATAAACTCAATGCTTTAAAAATTCAATTATCAATTGTTGTCATAATTCAAATTTCAAATATTTGTTTCAAATCAAAAGCAATGTCATTAATCCAACTTTATTTTAGGCTTTCTCCGATGCACGGTAAACGAAATGGTACAAGGATATGAATTTAGTAGTGACACGAGTAAAACAAAGGCGAGCAGATCAATAATAACAAGTAAAGCTAAGTGAAAGAATCAAAATGAACAATGGAACCATCTATTCTCAAGGCCAAGGTTGTACACGACACATCTACGAGTTCTATTCTTTTCCTATTTTTAATTGGTTTTGCTTCAGTTCATATTTCCAAAATATTCACTTGTCGTCATAATTTTTTCCATTTCATTCAAGTCATTCACCATTAACTATTCAAAATTACAATTTAATTCTGAACATTCATTTGTAAATTCTACTTATATTTCACAACAACGTAACTCTATTTAAATTTTGATCATTTACCCAAGTTCACATTAATTTTACCACAGCATCATCATTAAAATTTATCCAAATCATTTTCGAATAATTATCAAAATAATTAGTCTAAGACTTTATCGATGTTTCAGTCGGAATCATATAGTCATCCCACTTTCGAAAATAAATAATGGTGATTCCATGACAATCGCCAATATCATCTCCAAGCAGGTAGAGTGTGATTTCATATCCATCTAGTACATATAAGACTTTGTACATACGCTGGCCAGGCGTATATTTGAAATCTTCATATACCGACAGTCCAATCGTGACGTCGAATAAAATACTCAAACTCCTATTATAAGGTATATTTCAAAATAATAATGTTAAAAGATTTATATAATTTCAAAGTAATTTATATTTCAAAATACGTTCTATCCACAGTGATTCTAGTGACGATTCCACTCATTCTACGATATTACTACCCTATCTCTAATGAGTTTTTAAACCCGATAAGCTAAGCTTTCTATAACCAAAGCTCTAATACCAACTATAACGGCTTACCTTTTCGACCACTTTAAATTGGTAATTAAATCAACACAAATTGTCCGAAATGACAAACTGTTATTTCTTATAAGGTTTAAACAGAATCAAACACATAAATCACAGAATAAATAAACTACGATATCTCATAGCGGAAGCATTTTACACAAAATATCAAAGTTGTACAATAAATTTTACATAGCGGAATTACATATATTTTTAAATAAAATAAATTTTGTAGAAATTATCGAACTAGTGCTAATGTCTTCACTGCTCACTAACTTCAATAGCAGAAGTCTTTAAATTTGCTACACTTAGATCTGACCCGAGCATTCCATGCAAAACACAAAATACTCGAGTAAGGATAAATATTTATTTCAAGTAAAACAAATCAAATGTAATACTCAAGATATAATAGTTTGAATTAAATGGTTATATGTGGTTAATCATGGTTAAGGATATGTTCAAAATTCTGCAAATACACATGGTCAATATCAGTAGGTTTTTATCAGTGAAGCAATAAAATAGTAAAGGATCAAAGGCAAGCGATGAAGTCTGCAAGGACAAACATAACACTTGTGTAACCAATATGAAATACATGCGCAAGCGAACAAGTATGCGGCTCATTTAATGTGCAGTCCCAATTAAAGTGGAGCAAAATACCAAATACAAGTGAAAGTGAAAGTTAACAAGCATGCAACCATTTAAGCTAGTCCTTTGATGATAAAATGTTGCATAATAATTATATTCCCAGCTAATGCTTCACTATTTTTGTTTTTTACTGATAGCTACAATAGTCATGACAAAATATTTGAACGCCCGCAAAATGGTATGATCTCATGCAAGCCTAATAATAATTATAGTTTTCTTTAGTTGGGAATATCCTTCCACTTGCATCCTATCTTTCTCATTGTATTTTACATTCCAATTGATATAGATAGTTAAAAAGGACAGTGGAAATAAATTCCATTTAATAATCTGTTCATTTGTGGCTTTCTGAAAAAGGGTGGTCACCATCCAAGAATAACAAGGATGACACAACTAAGCTAAAGGTGAGACAAACTAACTCAAGTGAAATGAAATAAAATTAAAATGAACAAGGCGCAAGACATGCACAGGTGACTTGGAAACATCCATATTGCATACCAATTTAACATAGACTAGTGTAGCAAGGCGAAACAAAGCTGCACAAAAAAACGTTAGCAACCACAAGTGCACAACAAACAAATGAAACTACCTCATCCACGTGATCAAACAACCATCGGTCAAGTTTTCAGGCAATCATTAATCAAAAATCCTATTATTGGTTGTCTATTTTCAGGTTTCAATTTGATGTTGATGGACTTGAATATAAAAGTGAATCGTGAGAGAAATCTCAACTTTAACTGCAGCCTAAGGATGCGGTGGTTTGGGGAAAACGACGCATGTGAAAGGCGGATAAGGGCAAGGTGGACGGTTGAGGGGAAGAACTCGTAGAAGGTAGGCGGATCGTCGGTGAGAAGCTAGGTGTTTCCATGCACAGGAGTTGTCGGAGGTGGCTTTAACGACACATAGAATGGGGAAGATAAGAGGAGGAAGTAAATGCAGCATTAATATACAGAAGTGGAGTGTAAACCCTTCAAATTTGACTGAAAAAAATATGGATCCCAATAAAATAGGTAACTGATTCAAAAGATATATGAATTCAAATAGGCAACTGATTCAAAGAAATTATTGTGTTCAATATTTTTAATCAAGCATGTTTACAGTGCTTTCAAAAAGATAATATCCAGAAACGGAGCTATATTTAAGAGAGAGCAAAGGCCAGATCATTTTTTTTTGGGAGTTACTAAATGCAAATCATATTTACTCTATGTACATGCTATATGATAATGCAACCACTCCAACTCTTAAGTTCAATTATTCATTTTCTTTTAATTAATGTTGGGTAGGAGATTTAAAAGAGCAAAAGTATGGCAATGAGAAGAACAAAAGTTTCAAATAAAATGGAAAGATGGAATGTGGCCACTAAAATATTAAGCAAGTACATTACGCAATTTTCGAACATATTGGTTTACCATGCACGCGGCTTTTGAGAAAACTCATGTTTTAGCGTTTCTCACTTTATTTTTCTTCTATGATCAACGCATGCAACAATGCTTAGGAATTCAAGGTTTTGTAAAGGCAACACATGGTCTTTGGAAGAGAGAAGTCTTGCAACCACTTTCCATATTTCTAACGTTTCATTTTTTAATTTGTATGAATAGATCGGTGGAAGCAAGCTTCAAGCATGCATTGCAACATGTTTAAATATATATTAGTGAATGGATGATGCATCATACACATGCAATAAATGTGCTCGTGCCTTTCATATTTTATGTCCAACTCATTTTATTTTTGACCGTTCGATTACTAGATGAAGATTGCTGATTAGGTTTGCAAATCAAAAGTGTCTAGAAAAATATGCCAAATCCAAATAGGGACGCGTCGAACTCAAATGAATTTGTTTCTAAAACTAACTGTGCAAGCTATTTCAGAATTTTGTGGCTCACTAAGCACCGATACTGACAAATAAACATACTACGGTGATCAACGCGATGAGATGAATGTAACGGTACACAATTTGCAGTGCCATGGCACTTTAATAAAAAACGCGTTATGAACCCCTTTTATCATAAAATTCGCACAGGAAAACAAATAAACGAACGTCAAAACTTATGCTTTTCACGAAACGAAAAATAGCTTTGACCTTCTAGAATTTTTGGTTCAAATTCACTCAAGTTCCTACAATGTTTTATTCGTAGTGATTTAATTAAATCTTTAATTAAATTAACGCGAGCGGAACATATTTGCGTATTTTTCTACGAAATTTATTCCTACTCTATGTATCATTAGATGCATCTCAAATATTAAATTTTGGAATTTTATTCAAATTTTTAATTAATATTATTATTTTAGAAATATCGGTTGCCGCGATTGCGAGTAATCGTCAAAATCGAATCAAACCAAGTGGCTAGACTTTGATGTTTTTAATATAAAATTGTTTAGATTACTTTTATATAAAAACAATAAATTTTAAAGATCAACATTTCATTACAAATCAATTTCTTGTTTTAATTTCTAACCAAATACATTCAAAGCTACGTTTATCTTTTAATTCATAAATTAAAACCATTTTAAATACAATAATTAAATTAAATTCAGTAACTTAAATGATCGAAATATATGTGATGTTACATTGCTAGTGCATAAAATAAAGTAAAATAAAACAACGCAATGCTTTTATTTATTTATTTTAAAATGAAGCCGTTATAAGACTTAGGTCCCATCACACAATGCAACACAAGTCGGAGGATAGATTTTACCTTATATTGGCTAAACTCACTTGATACGTGGAAAATAAAATTCATTTTATATTATTATCAATGTCTAGATGTTTAAAAACAATATCAACAAAAATGTATCAATCTTAGACAGCATAGTACCCCATCCTGCTACGTTACCGTATGTATACAACTAAAACCGTACAGTCGTGTATTAGAATTTGGGTTTCATCTATAAGTCGAGGCAAGAGATCTTTCTCACCAGTTTCGGACCATCTTTAGCGGGATGCCCAAGGCTACACGCAAGTTCCCTTGGATCGGCAGGACCAGTCAATCACTACGTTGCTGATTATTTATGCTTGTATCATGCGTTTCCCGGTCCTATTAGACCTACAAGCGGGTCAGTACATTGACTATATTGGTCTTGTGCGGCAATATCTGAGGCGCCTCACTTTCCATCATCCACATAAATAAATATGTTTGGGCTCAATACCATGATACTACTTCTTGCTAGAAAGAAACGCATATTCTCCCTATGGTCCTTCATCCTTTTTTGAATCATACCGAGGTGTGAAACTTGCAAATTAACGCTATACACAAAGCTACACTATATTTAAGCTACGCTTTGATCATCACCCACAAAGCTTTTTCATTTCAACAAAAGCTTTGATCACTGCATCTTAGCAAGCCACGTAGTCATCCAGTACCATACAACTTGATAACTACCAATATATAACCTTTAAGCTCATACGTCTCAGAGAAGGGTGTTAAGCTGGGGAATAAATTCTCTGCCACCAAACATATATATATTTAGCAAATGTCAATTAATATAGTTTAGGCTACCACGCCAGACATACAATCCATTTACAATTCCGTTCTAGGTCTGAACGAAACCGGAGGCACCTTATTCCTCATCTCATATGTCCAATACAGGTGAGAGGTCCTCGCATATCCTAACAAACAACAATTACGTCCGTAAAACTACCACTACAACCTCTCCAAGGTAGCTACCCAAATCTAGGGCATCAGTAATAATCCATTCGATGTGAAGATTGTCGGCGTTCTTACCGTCTTCAATATCTTTGACTTTTAATCGTCGTTTAACTATTTGAAATGGATTAAACCTGGTCTTTTCAAATAATTCTCGCATAAACAAATCAAATCAAATTCATATTCGAATTATTGATATATCAGTTAAATCTTTTTTTTAATTGGTTTAAAATTATTACAAATCGTTTACAATATTTTGAAAAGATTTTTCCCCATATTCAATCGAACGACATTTCAGGTCATTCAACTGCATTGGCGCTATTTTCATTCAAACCTGAATTAAACATTTCTAAAAACCTAGCCATTGGATCTTAACTTATTTATTATCGTTGGAAATATCTTTTCGAAGAGAATCCAATGGTTCTAATTTGGGAATATCTGACGCTCAGATCTCCTGGTATACTTTAAATTTACAAGTCAAAAACGCGAAAATACTGTTGTGCGATACGTTTATTTTAATTTGTATTCGACGTATATAAATATTATATGATGAATGACTTCTAAACTATTTTATTTATTAAATATTTTGTTAATGCCTTATATTTTCGAAAAAAATCGCCATAACCTCATTTGTACGGAGTGCTCGGAAAAATCACAAATTGCCTCAAAAGACCCATATATATATATATATATATATATATATATATTCAACCATTGCAAATTGGGAGATGTGTAAAAATATTTCATCCCAACACTCGTGAGTGGGATTTAAATCATGTGAACAAAAATTGTGACTTATATAAACCCAAGGGAGATGTGTGAAAAATCATACCTTGACTCTGTGATGGGGATTACCTCGCGATCCATGTGCCTTATCTACACACAAGAGAGACGCGTATATTTCTGTCATCTCAAGACATGCGTGGGGCTTGTTATTAAATCCTACGATTTTCGTTATGGTTTTATTTATCCTATATCATACAAGCATCCACAATTTCATGCTATATGAATTTATCGTCCAATCCACATATGATAATCATTAGGCAATTACCTATCCTTTGGTCCTTTTGTTCTTGCTGTATAACATCAAACAAATACATGCTATACGATTCATATCATATAAGCATCAAGTAGCTACATTCTTATATGGGTATGTTATGCTGTGCTATGCAGTGTGGTCCATATTTGTTTACTATCCAATGGTGTATGCTCAATTACATCCAAGAAGCCATCACAACGCATTCAACTCACAACAATCAATAATAATAAATAAATTGCGCAATCAATGCCATTTAAGGCGCAGTTAGTTCTAAATAAACTTGATGAATAATTTAAGTGACAAAATAAAATGGGATATCACCTATAACTGATAATAATGATATTTTTATCTAATTAATCAATGTTTAACATAGGAATAAACTTATGTGATTAATGATAAACATGATTAGATATATTCAATCAATAACTAACAGTCGATTAAAATAAGCTATCGTACGATGCAAATATTTTAGTTACATGCAAACGCCAAAAACTACGCGTGTCGTGATTAAAATTGATATCTTTATATTATTAGTCGTCAACTATCATCATAATAAATTATTATTATTAATCCATGTTTATCATATGACTTCGTAGTTAATTTTATTTTTAACTGTCAATCACTTATAGCAAATAGTTTTTATTTAATCCTTTTCAAGCTACGGTTTCTTGTCGTCGATACCATTTTACAAATATATGTCACGTATCCAAACTACTTTGCATATCTCAACTAAATGATATTACTAACTTGCTAAACATTATTTAGCATCATAATAAATTTTATTTACTAACCAATACTCATCATTTAATTTTATGATTAACTTGTAAATGGTTTAATTTCAAGTCTTGCCCGTTGATAATTGAGTTAAAATTTCTCATCGTGATTTCCACTCCACCAATCTTTTGTGCTGAGGAATGCAGACACTTTCCGGGTTTCCATGCGGATTTTAGGTGGCCCACGGAGATCGAACGACGCTTCAACACTGCTTAACTCACAGGCACTTGTAGATCAGGAGTTTGGAGCTTAACGGGGAAACAATTGGGAACGAATGGGGCAATGGATCTCGTGGGTACTGCGGTCCAGACTCGGCGCAGTGAGGAGGAAGAGTTTGGGGGCTCGTAGGAGGTGCTAGAAGAGAAGCTAGAAGTGGTAGAAAGTGGGAGAAAGGAGTTTTTGGCTAGATGGGAGCAAGGGGGGCTGTTCGGGTTTGGCGACGGCGCTAGGGGATTCGACGACGCTAGGTGGCAGCGAGGATGGTGGCGCGACGGGTAGGACAGGAGAGGAGGCCATGGATGTCGAGGAGGACGAAGAAAGGTAGGAGGAAAGGAGAAAGGAAGAAAAGAAAGAATAGAGGGGGGCATTTGTAAATTTCCCTCCTTCAATCGGATCGCTGACATTGTGTGATCCCATGAGTTCCAACAAAACCACCTTGGCCCGTTGGATGACCTTTGTTTTAATTTAAGTTTTATAACTTCATGTATATAAAAATGTGCTAGTTAGCCTCTACATTTTTTTATTGCACGATCACAAATTGATTTCGTTTGGATTATGACAATAAGCGTAATTTTGAATCGAACCGAACAAGTTTTGTCAAATTTCCAGTTCGTTTGCCCTTCCATTTTATTTTTCAATTGAGTTCCAGCTTGTTTTAGAAATGGGATTTTAGAGTACGTTTTCTTCTCGCACGCCCACACGCTAGCTCCAAAAATTATGAAACTTAGGACTCTACCATCATTCGACGCTACGGATTCAATAAAAAAAGTTTTGCTGAAATCAGAGGTCATCTCAATAACATTCATTTGTAAACTGATCGTTCATATTTCTCGAATGGTTTTATCGCGCCAGGCCACATACTAACTCCATTCGGCGCAAAATTTGAAGTCTTACAATAATTTGTTATTCTGAATCCAACGAAATTGGTTTCGTCGAAAATGGAGTTGTTAGCAAAATATCCATTTTTAAGGGCTATGTAATATTATAAAAATCGATTTCAGAACTTCAAACGTATTTTCTCATGAAATTATATTAAAAATAAATTTTAAAGTGGTTGTGAAATACTGGATGGTTATAATATATATGGTACGCTATTATATGATATGTTATGCAGTGTGGTCCATATTTGTTTACTATCCAATGGTGTACGTTCAATTACATCCAAGAAACCATCACAACACATTGAATTCACATACAATCTATAATAATAAATAAATTGCGCAATCAATGCCATTTAAGGCGTAGTTAATTATAAATAAACTTGGTGAATAATTTAAGTGATGAACTAAAAAGGGATATCATCTATAACTGATAAAAATGATATTTGTTAACGATATTTTCGTCAAAACTGGAGATGGGTCGACTAGCACAGACCTAAAGGAGGAAATGGGTGATTTGGCTATTTTTAGATGAAATTGGATTACTTCCCCGAATATTGAAATCTGGAAGGATGGGATTGCTCAGGGATTACCAAGATGGACCTAATTTCAGGGGATGAGATTCATCCTCCTATTTGGGGACATATTGAGATGGGTATCTATGCTTATCTGAAGAATGAATAATAGACTGCAACTGTTATAATTAGAGAAATAATAATACATACTTACAGAGTTGTTTTCATATAAGAAGATCCTTTTTTATTCGATTTTCACTGGGAGTACATGAATGTCATATGGAGGATCCCTCCATTAATCTCATTGCTAAGCTATTTTTAAGACTACAAGTGTTAAGGAAGAAAGATCGATCCGCTAAATTTGACCTCTGGAGCCTGATTTATAGTGACTTTGGGCTCCTTCCATTAATGGGCTATTGGTCCCGTAGGGGTCTTTGCCGGTCCCTTTATTCTTGGTTTCGGTTGCTTGACTTTTAGTCGCCTTTGGTGTATTGGTTATGGTCTTTAGATGATATTTGAATTCTTGAAGGCAGCTCTGGAATGTAGGCTTGCGAACGTAAGCTTTCGAATGTAGGCTTTTGGCTTTATCATGAATACTTAGAGGGGCTTGACCTCAAGGTGTTGATAACTGTCGGTTCAAAACCGCTACGGGTTTCGGTACTAGGTAGCTTAGTACGAGTAGCCTATATCCTTGCTCGGGTCTCGGTTAGCCCTCCAGTGGGGCCTTTGTTGTATTTGTGTGGCAGATGCTCCGGAAGCTGGTTCGGGGTGATCCTCACGTTCTCTTGGTTTAGTACCATCAGTTCTCTCGCCTTCAGGTGTTTCGGTATTTAAGTGGATTATTTTCGAAGATTCTTTTGAGCTTCATCCAGCGAGTTTATTGCTTTTGACTTTCTTGGTTTTGGATTGGGGTGGCTCCCTACCATAGAGTCTTTCGTTGAGCTGATACTGTCGAAAGGATCTTGTCGAATTGACCCTGGCGGATAGATCCTGTCGGTTACACCCCATAGCTCTTTAAAATCTTTTTTAGGGGGAGGGAAGGGGTTTTGGTTGATGCGGCTTCTCAGATTATTTCTTCCTGCTCTTACCCTTCTCAGTCCCACTTACTATTGAGCCTCTTGCGAGCTTTCGGTCATCTGAAACTCCTTCATCGCCAGCTCACTTCGCTATTGATTTTTGGTAGTAACACTTGCCCCCCCTTCATGAAGGAGTGTTTTCGACTTAAGTCAAACTCTTTGTCTTTTTCAAAGTGTCATATTAGAGCCCTTTGATCTTCCTTGGTAGGGGAACGTTGATTGGTCCTCGTTTGTGCAGTGGGGATTCGGGTAAATATCTTTGCACAATTACCACTGCTTCTTCTTCACTTTCCACCTGCAACATTAATTTCTTGAGCCAGATTATTTCTTCACTGAGGATTTGAAACTTATCATAGGAAACTCACTGCTCAAACCTTTGGTAAATATTCCTATTTTAATTTTTAATCGGGGGTTGAATTGTTTTGCTCAAATTCATTTAGGGTTTTGCATATCGGGTACAAATTGTTCGTATCTTGATAACCTGAGAGGTAATTCATAGCAATCTGTCCATATACCTTTCCCACAAAATATTAATTGTAGGGTTTGGGACACGCAATTGCATTAGAGCATTTCTTTAATTAATGACAGGAATGGTGTGTAGGATTTATCATAACATTCATTATTCCGACTACTCATTACTAACAAGTTTAAACATTACCACTTCTGAATGTTCTAATGAGTGGGATATAAACTTTATATGTTCACGAAATTATATCACCTGGCAGCGTTATGTCTGATAAGAGGAGTTCTGGTTTATCATCCGTTGATGCTTGTGATCTTTCTCGAAGGGGAAAGTCTTTTCTCTTCAAGAAATCGTTGATTGATTCTCAAGATGACGTAAATTCCATTCTTGCCAGCTTTGGAATGGACAATGTGGAGGCTATTCCTACTACTTACCGTGATGACATCGTGCATCCTCCTGAAGGATATTTTGCCTATTCGGCCATACATATCTGCCATGGGGGCTTCTTTCCTTTTCCTCCCTTTGTGTTTCGACTTTTGTAGAATTTGGGAGTTGCACCCATTCAATTTCTACAAAGCACTTACACATTACTTTTATGCTTGGAAGTACTTGTTCTGGAATAGGGTTAGGCTTCTCTTACTTCGAACCTTACTCGTCACCTGATGTGCTTTTTAAGGGGTGTTGACTTTCCCCTATTCCATGCTACCCCTTTGCGGAAGATTGTCAGCGATGGTGCGGGAAAGGTTATGCCTTGGGAAGATCGATACTTCTTTGTTAAATGTCCTGCTGGTATTTCTGTCCATTTTTCTGATCGTGGTAAGCCCTCTTAACCCTTCATATGTGGTTATTTTCCTACTTGTAATGTATCCTTAATTCCCTTCTTCCAGATTTTGCTTCTGAGGGGGTGTCTTTAACCGAGAGTGAATCTTGCGTATCTAAGCTTAATTTGAAATTACTCGAAAAGCCACCAAGTCGGTCCACTCTACTAACCAAAGACAAGCTGCGTCTTTATAACCTTCTTCCTCATGGGCAGAAGATATTGGGATGCCCACCTATTTTTCTTCCGGGTATTAAACGTTTATTGGCATGTTTAGAGGTGTTTGCTCCTTCGGCACCTTTATTCCCAGGTATGTTTTGTTGATTCTACAGTTTCTTTGTGGAGATTCTTTTGATACTAACGTTTCATGCTCTCGACTTTTCCCCGACCTTTCGCTTGAATAGGAGTTTCGATTTCGGAAGCCCCCATTCTTACCGATGTGTTGAACCGGACTACCATGGCTGCTCTTAAGAGGCTAGTCGAATTTCCTGCTGGTCCGTCAGTTAAGAGATTGAAGCTCAATACTTCTACCTCCGCGATTTCTGGGAGTGTCTTCGATAGGGAAGTAAGAAGTGGTGTCTTCTCATCACTTCTTCCAAGCACATCCAGAGCATGTGTATATGCCATACCGTATACTTCTACTTCTCAGACTGTCGGTTCTTCGAGGCACCTTGATCTTCCATAAGATTTTACTGATCTTGTGAAACTTATTCTTTCTGGACCTGAATTTTCCGATATTTCATTGCTTCCACTTCTTCCGACACGATGGATTTTTATCGGCATTTGATTGCTCGACAGCTTAAGGTATGACATTTTATTTTTACTCTGGGCCTTCCACTTATTGCATTATATGCTGAATGCTTCTAATTTCCTAGGTTATTAAGAAATGGTATTTGTCTAAGCTCATCCCTTCTTCCTCTGTTACTGAAATTACTCGACTCCGGGAGGCTAATGCAGTTTTGAGCGATGAGTGTGAGAGGTTGAAGGCTTCCTTGGAACATGCAGAGTGAACCTTGGAGAAGGAGAGGAAGGCTAGGAATGTAACTCCTGACAATATGTCGGCCTTAGAGAACCAGATGGTGGATGACGTGGTTATCCATGTTGATGAGCTTCAGAAGAAGGATGGAAAGCTTTCTCATGCCGCCGAGATAATTTACGCAGCCAAGGACAGGATTTCTGATTTCTTGCAAGTCCACCTTCCACAGATTAAAGCTATGAAGATGCTCTATTTCATGTCCTTTCTGACAAACTGCAGAATCTTTCTGAACTCTGAACTACCCACATTCCTTCCTTCATCCAGGATCGGGTTATGGAGAGGAATAAGTCGGGTGAGAAAGGGATTGAGCTGTCGCGAAGGAGTGATCCTGCAATTGAGGACCATTTATACATCGACCGTCTTTCAGTGATTTAGGCGAGGAGGGGGAGGCTCCCGCCCCCATTGGTAATAATAAGAAGAATAGGGGTATCAGTCCCAGGGATGGAGACTGCCTAGGCGAGCATATTATCCGCAACTCTGAATCGCCATTGCCCAGAGAAGGTGGCTCCTCTGGTTTTCCGAGAGGCGAAGAAAGCTGTTGATCATGAAGTTCCATCCCCTCGAGTATAATTCTTACTCTGGACGTGTTTTTCTCTTTTCCTGGATGCTTGACTTTGAATAGTTCCCTATCGTTATAATAGATAAGAGAAAAATTGTTTTCCTGCCTTAAGCAGAGTTAGGTAACGAACAGTTCAAACTGTCTTTATGTTGGGCAGGTGGTACACTTGTATACTTAATTCCGCAACCTATGCATACCTTATATAGGGTTTCCCTTCGTTATCCGCAAGGGCTAATATGGTTGTTTGCATTATGACAAAGTTTAGTTTGCTATGAGGAGGCATTACGCATGATTTGTATACTGAGAAAAGAGTTTCGCATGATGCTTATTCGTGCTTTCAGGGAAATGCGTCTCCTCGAGGGACTTGAGTGTGTTTACACTGCATTTCCTCAGCTCTCCTTTAACTTTTGGATTGGGGATTTTTAAGCTATGTTAAAGAGTTTTAGGATTAAACATGCTGAGGCACTATGTAAACAATAAACGTATGAAGAAGTGATATTTTTATAATTCTCCTTTCTTCCTATATGTCATAGTTGGTAGGCTCCGGGTTTAACCCATGCAGAGGTGTATAAGGAAAAAAGGGGGATAATCTTCAAAAATTTGAAAATAAAATAAAATTGTAATCACTTTCCTGTATGTCTATGGGCAGATTGATCAACGCGAGATTCCTTCCTCCTAGGGAGGAACGTCGCTGACGAGAGAGGTCCCCCCATGTCTCATGAAAGGAAGATCTTATAACAGAATTTATCCATTAAATACTTGACTGAGAGGATGAATATTTTGAAAAGACAGCTAGAAGAGAGGGATAGGACTATTCTAGGATTGAGAACATATATGAAGGCTAAACCTTCTATCGAGTTCGAGGATGAGCTAAGGAGTCTTCGTCAAAGTGTCATCGACTTGAAAATTGATTTAAACAATGATACTACAAAGTGCGAGACATGGAAACATTGTTTTGAGAATATTCCTACAATGACGGGATCTTTACCCCCTAGCGTCGCGACAACTCATAAAGCTTCCACTTTCAGAAGTGTTATTACTTGAATAACCTCCTCCGGGGTTAAAGGAAACAATTATTTTTGAGTGGTGTAAAAGAGTGGTAGCAGAGATGAATGGAATCTATAATACTAGGTTAATTAAGGATTCTCATGACCGTGTCGTCTGACATGTCGACCAAGTCAGACCTTTGCAAGAAGAAAATCATGATTTGCGTATAAACGTTTTTGAATTGGAAATGGAAAATAAGTCTCTCAGCGCAATGTGTAGGGCTCGGACATTCAATGACATTTTGTAATGGTGACACATAATTTTGCTCATAATCAGGGTACTGAGAATGTAATATTTTGGTGAATAAATTTGTGTACAAATAACGTTTAGTATGTAAATAATTGTTGGTACGAAACATGAGTGAGTATTGCTTGCATAATGAATGATCTAAGAGGTTTTCTTTGAGTAAGAGAGAATACAACCTTTTTTTATCTGGCCTTGTTTCTGACAATAAGCTTTCGTCAACTTCCAAATTTTGTGGATCCTCTTTCGTGGGCACACCTATGGCTGCTTCGATTTGAGATAATTACCTTGGAGGTCTTTGGGCCATCCATCTTGACAGTCGGAACCTTCTTCCAATACTTACAAAGGGTTTCTTCAACCCAGATTCGGATGTCAATAGGTAGAATGCTTGCATCCCCTCCGTCATTTGTGCAGAACCAAATCGATCCGGATTCGGGTAGCGATAATACTAGACTGGAACCTCCTCCAGCATCTGTGAAATGCCGAATCAACCCAGATTCGAGTGTTAATAATAGTTGACCGGACGCTCCTCCGGTATTTGTACAGAACTGAATCGACCTAGATTCGGGTATCGATAATAGTAGAACGAAACCTCCTCCAACATCTCTGAAATGCCGAATCAACCCAGATTCGGGTGTTAATAATAGTTGACCGGACCCTCCTCCGGTATTTGTACAGAGTTGAATCGACCTGGATTCTAGTATCGATAATAGTAGATCGAAACCTCCTCCGGCATCTATAAAATGTCGAATCAACCTAGATTCGGTTGTTAAAGATAGTGGTTCGGAACCTCCTCCAGTATTTATGAAACGCTGAATCCACCAAGATTCAGGTATTTAAAGATTGAAGACCAGGAACCCTTCCGGTAGTAATGAAGTAAGTATCCCCTTCGGATTTGATTTGGACTCCCTTTGGGCTTTTGATGTCAAATTAGAGGATGTACGTGCTTTGTTGGCCACTCTCTGGGCCTGTGCGTTCGAAGCGCTTGGCTAGCTTATCCACAAGCAGGTCCCAAGGACTTACCCGACCTCCCTCCAGGAGGCACCTTATCCTGACCATCGTATGCGATGATAAGGATTTAAAAACTTAGATGGGACCCTCGTATGCACAGAATTGAGGTTTACTCTTTTGGTGCTCTATATGGGCCATCGTAGGCACTGATAGAGGCTTACACGCCACCCCCCTCAAAGGGGTGCCCTATCCTGACCATCGTAGTCGATGATAGGGGTTTGCATTCCCTTTTACCGGTAACACGGAACATAAGAAAAGGTAGGGCGTGCTCTTTTGCGAGCATAGGTAGGACATATTTAGTTCTAGCAGAGGCAAGGCGTGCTCCTCTACGGCAGAGGCAGGGCATGCTAATTTTAAATGCACCGCCACAACCATTTCTGGTGTGAAATGGCAGCTTATGCTTTCAATGCTTTAACCCTGCCCCCTCTGTTTTGGGCATGGAGAAAGACTAACACACCAAACCCCTCCGGGGGATGCCTTGCCTGGACTAATTTAGTGCTGGCAAGGGTTGATCATCTCCTTTGCAACAGGAGGAGTAATCATTTTCTTACTATTTCAAGAGGGTCTCAACGATGTGAACTCCTATGTTTTCTTTACATAACCTTGTAATTTTCCTTGGTTTAAGAATTTGATGTTCATCTCCTCCAGAACTATGCAGTGGTTCATTTCGTGTCCATTTACCATATGGTAGTAGTAATACGATCCTTCTCTCTTAGCTTCGTTCTTGGGTTTCTTCTTCGGCGAAGGCCAAAAGTTTAAATCATGTCTAGCTAGGAAATAGATACCCTCAATCGATATAGTGAGCTTATAACCCTTTGGTAACCTTGATTCGAAATTCTTCTTCCACTACTTCATTTTGGCCTTTTTGCTACTAATTTTGTCATTCCTTCCTTATCTTTACACTTCCTTTTTACTGCCTTTCGACATGGAGGCACATCTCTTCTAGACTTTTTATCGGCCAGAGGGATGGGAGTCTTTTCAATGTTATGTTCGAATATGGTTTCTCTAGCCTTTGTGAGAATGACTTCTTTGACGAGGAGAAAGGAGTTGTATCTCTCCATCGAGGGTAGGTAAAGGGAAAAAAATCGGAGTTGGTCCTATGTGGAAGGGGTTAATGCTCCATCGATTAGGGTCATAAGGTTCTATGTCCTTCTCTTTCTATTGGATATGGAGGGTTTCTAATTTGAGCCTTTTGATCGCCCATGGCTTGTCGTTGCTTGCTCTGATCATAGGAAATCTGTCGGCAACTGGTAGAGGTTTTTTATCCATAATGTTCGCCTCCTCAAGGTTCAGTCCAATCCAGGATGGAACAACACAGGTGATATTTTGCTGTTAACCACAAGGTCGGAGGTTCAGGCCCTCCTTCTAGCAAAAAAATGTTAACGATATTTTTCGTCAACACCGGAGATGGGTCGACTAGGACGGACCTAAGGGAGGAAATGGTTGATTTGGCTATTTTTGGATGAAATTGGACTACTTCCTCGAATAATGAAATTTGGAAGGATGGGATCGCTCAAGGATTGCCGAGATGGACCTAATTTCAGGGGATAAGATTCATCCTAGTAATGTCCCGTATTTTACGGTATAATAATTAATTTATGTAATTATTTAAATGGTGATTTAGAGATTTAAATGGTTGTTTAATTAAATAACGTTAAATCTTTAATTAATATAAATAATAGAATAATATATTTAATTTTCGAAATTGTCGGAAATATGAGAATTCGCTATGTTGTGTGAATCAGTTGATTTAACTATTTAATTCAATTTGGAATTGAATTATACTGACGATTCTATTTAATAAACAACGTTAGAACATATAAATTATATTATAATTACAATCAAGCCCGAAATGGCGCGACCGTTCGTAATTTGGAGATTCAAACTTTAAACGAATATACAGTCCGTTTTTAAGTCGGATTTCTGTGAAACAAGAAACGTTCGAAGCCGGTGAAATGTATTTTTCTAATGGAAGAGAAAAATCGAGATTTCGTCGTATAGATTTTGAGTTGTGTCCAAATCAAATTTTTGAAAAGTCGCTATGGAATTCCTTTATAATTTATAATGATTTATTTATATTATAAAAGGGTTTTTAATATAAATTGGGTATTGATTTAACACTGGATTTGAAATCTCGAGTTATAAATCCAGATATGTATATTGTGGAGAAGTATTATATTCTATGTGAATATATACGATAATATTAATTTATTAGTATTAAATTTAA
Source organism: Allium sativum (assembly GCA_030737875.1). Classification (NCBI taxonomy): domain Eukaryota; kingdom Viridiplantae; phylum Streptophyta; class Magnoliopsida; order Asparagales; family Amaryllidaceae; genus Allium; species Allium sativum. The sequence continues at coordinate 26,012 of JASFAX010003730.1, forward strand.
TTATTTTTAAATATATTAATATTTAAATGGATTTATTTAGAGTGATAATAATGGCCTGTTTTGTAGACGAACTCCGTTTTCAATGAAGTTAATTTTGTTGGATCCAGAATATTAAATTATTATTAGATTTCAATTTTCATGATTTTTGGAGCTAGTATGTGGCCGTACGAGATTTTAAAGTGATAAACAGTCAATAATTTGACTTTAAAAATACGCTGTGTGAGCAAACGAACTCGGAATTCGACGAAACGAGTCATTGGGTCCGTAATGTCGAATTGTAGTTGTATGTCCATTTTTATGTTAATTGGATATTGTGTGTAATCACATTGATTTTTAAATGATAAATTTAGGCAGTGATACAATAAAAGTTAATAAAATAAAATGGGAAGCTTACAGTCAACATATTCTATAAATACCACTACAAAACCTAATTTTCTCTTCTTCAGTAGTCAAACATTTGATGCCACCACCAAAATGAGAAACCGTGAAATTCCACTTCAAAATAAAATCTGAAATAATTTGTATAAATCCTATAAAACACAAGATTTATATATATATGGATTCAACAAGGAAGGAGCTTCGATTCTATGAAAATAATTTACAGTTCGATGCAGGATTTCCTGAACAAGGAAATGGACAACGACCCTAGGGTTTGATCCAGCTCAAAATCGAAGATGTTTGATATGTACTCGCGTGTCTAGTTGAGTTTATAACATTTAGAAGTGTCATTGGTGAAATAAGTGTACCGAGTGGAGCGAAAGTAGTATAGTGTGGAAGAGACTTTGAAATGGGAAATTATGGTGATTTTTAATTTAATTTGAGTGAAGAGTAGAATGATATGGAGGGAGAGTGGTCGAGGTGATTTAGCTGCGGGGAAGATGAAGTGGAGTAGCTGGATTAATTTCTGGAAGGACGAGTTTGAGTGGGAAAGAAAATTAACGTTAAATAATGTGATTAATGGATTTTGACGCGTGCATGATAATTGCATGGTTGCAGATGAGGGTCTTGGTTTGCTATGTTAAGTATAGATGGGGCGTTGGAATGAAGTATACGGCCATGGTAGTTTGAGCCTCAGGAAATTCAAATACTATGTGGATGAGGGAGAATAATATGGGCCGGAAACAAGCGTGACGAAAGTGGATTCTTTTGCTCTGTATCGTGATGTTTCTGGCACTAGGTGGTTTCCGATGTTGTCAGCGAGGTCCGACCATGGTTAAAAGAGCATCGGGTGTTCATATTCGAGCATTGTTGTATCGCGATGCCTGGGGACAAGGAGTAACCTGGTTTTAATTCGCCATTCAGGAAAAATAATTATTTTAAACCAGGGATTCGAAAAGGTAATTAAGGAATAATATTAAATTGATGACCCTGCCATTGTTTTAAAATTAAATTGGTTCTAACTTGTAAATTTAATATCTCGGTCATATTGTATCAGAATTTCGAACGGTCAGTAATGCTGGGATCGTACAGACGAGGGCTATATAATGGAATTGATTGGAAGTGAAATAGAGCTCGTTACAAATTATAGCGAAATAAATTGCCTGATCTGAATCAACGATGGTTATCATTATTTAACGATAAACCAACCAATGTGAGTAAAACTCATTAATTCTGCCAGTTTATATTTTTATAAATATAATCTAGTATTGATAAATGATGATTGATTGTTGTGTGATGATTGTTTGGTTGAATTGTTGATTTAGTGGTTGAAATTATAGATAACGATATATATTTATACACACACACATATATATATCATTAATCAAATATTGATTTTGTTTATCAGAATATTTCATATTGAATGTTATTTATATTGTTTAACATCTTTGGATGCAAGGAAATAGTTTGGAGGGATCCAACTGGATTCCTCAAATATTATTACTGTTTATTTTCAAATATTATGATATATGATGTGATATATTTTCTATGATTGATTTTGTATGTGTGGATGACACTGGCACTGTTATTTGGTATTTTAAAAACCATAAGAAATACTGGAGTGTAAAAAGGGAATTTTCAAAGTGTATATTGAAAATAAAATATTTATAAAATGAATAGGATTTTATAAAAGGAAATATTTATAAAATCAAAGAATTTTATAAAAGGAATTTTATAAAATGAATAGAATTTTATAAAAGGAAATATTTGGGAAATGAATAGAATTTTATAAAAGGAAATATTTGGGAAATAAATAGAATTTTATAAAAGGAAATATGTGGAAAACAAATATTAAATGGAAATCGTTTTTAATATATAAATGGAAGAAATTAATTTAAAGTAGATTTTAAATAAAATCTATTTTAACATATAAATTGAGAAGATTAATTTATAAATAATTTTTTATAATTGAAATAAAATATTTATCATGTGATAAATGGAATATATAAGTCTGAACTTATATAGAGAAGTAGAAATCGGTTTTGACACCGATATTTTAAATAGAATGTGAACTCAGCATTTATAAAGGGAACTATAAATGAAATTTAAGTGTTAGAAATAAAAAAAAGATTTCGTATAAATAATTCTATAAATAGAGATTGAATAGAAATTGGAAATGGGATATTGTTTTTAAATGCGAAATCAAATTAAATTGATTATATAAAAGAGATATTATTCACATTCAATGTGAATAATGGATTAAAATAAATATTTTATAAATTAAAACATTTATAAGAAATTTTGGGTTATGAAATAGTAATTCAAATGGGAATTTGAATGAGATAGAAATAGGGTTAAAATAAAATTAGTTATTCAAATAGAATTAAATCGAATATAAGTTATTCGATTAAAGTTATCGAATATAAGTTATTCGAAGAGAATACATCGAATAGAGTTATTCGAAAGAGATTTATCGAATATAAGTTATTCGAAGAGAATTAATCGAATAGGGTTATCCGAAAGAGAGTTATCGAATATAAGTTATTCGTAGAGAATTAACCGAATATAGTTATTCGAAAGAGAGTTATCGAATATAAGTTATTCGAAGAGAATTAATCGAATAGAGTTATTCAAAAGAGAGTTATCGAATATAAGTTGTTCTAAGAGAGTTAATCGAATAGATTTGTCCAAAAGAAAGTTAATCGAATAGAGGTTACTCGAAAAAGAGTTATACGTGGAATTCGATTATATCGAATTCGAGAAAGCACTATTTACTTTCCGACTTTTAAATCAAGATTTATTTATTTATCTATAAATTAGTTGTTTATTTATTCAAATTACGAAATAAAAGTTATATTGAAGTTATTATATCTCGGAAGCATGGAATTATAACACTATTGTTATAATCAAATGATTTCTGTAAAAGAAGCCGATTCATAAATAGAATCCGAGAGTTTTGTAAGGAAGTTTGTTAAAGATTTAAAAGGTGGACTTGTCTATTTCGAGGTTAGAAATGTTGTTCAGTTAAGGTCTGAGAGTAGTTATACCCCAACTTGATTGACTTCATTTTCAACTAAGGAATGGTTAAGGTTCGACAGTGAAGATTGGCTAAGTGAATTTAGTTAATGAGTGTAATGGTTCGAGTTGGCATAGCGATGTTTTATTTAAACAGCTATTTAAATCCAATGAAGGAATTTTGAAAATGCTTCCCAAAAAAAAAATCAGAAATGTTTTCTAATATAAAAAAATAGAAATGAGAGTAAATATGGAAAAAAAATCCAATGATTAATAAAGTATATTTTCATAATTTAGAAAATAAGAATTTACAAATATATGGAAACAGGAATAGGGAAATGGATAATTGAATGAAAAATTAAATTAAAGGGGATTAGTGGTGATTGATGATTTGCTCGGTAAGGTTTCCATTTGGAAATACGACCGTTGTTTGTACACATTTCCTTTGATAGTTAAAAAACCGACTATCAAAGTTTTTGACCATTTCCGTTACCAGTACGGAGAGACCGGGATCAGACTTATTATCTGAAAACCACTCTGTATGGGCATTAGCGTTGCGAATCGAATATGATGAAGATAATTGAAGACGAAGTTTGTGCAAGGACTGTTTTGGAAAATCCTAAGTAGAAATTGTCTAAGATGGGTTTACAGAATAGTGTCTTCGATTTGTCCAGTCCCAGGACAACCTGTATGGAAGAATGTCTAACAAAGTATATTTAATAGATCGCTTAAGTTGAACTCTTCAAACGCATTTATGTTTGGTGGTGGAGGAATTATTTTCTCTTAGTTGTATACCCATGGCATTTTTGGAGAAATCAATTTGTGATTTGGCAGGTACGACAATGTGGCATTCAAAGTGAAAAAATGTGCGATCTGTACGTTATGGCTTCTAGCCTCAACAAATGGGAAATGACATAAAACGGGCAGGCAGTGTAACAACCAGGAAAATGCGAGCCAATTTAAAATTTTTATTTTGGCAATTTTAATGAATTTTGATTATTTAAAATGAATTATTTTAAATAATATCGACAAGAAATTTATTTTGAATAGAATTTCGAACGTATATATTTATATAGATCGTCGTTAGAATATAAATATTTATTTTAAATTTTAAAAAGGAATTGAAAATGGCACGGTAGTTCGATAATTCGATTTCAAAGTTCAAATGAATGTACCGGGTGCAAAATAAACAAGATTTTAGCGAAACCAAAAATATTTGAATCTAATTGATAGTATCTTTCCAACGAATCCGAAAATTTAAAATTTCATAGCGGGAATCAAAAGATATGTCCAGTTGAAAATTCAGAATAGTCGCTATGGAATTTTTGGCCCTTAAAAATGGAAATTTTGCAAACGACCTCGGATTTCGACAAATCCACTTTTGTTGGATCCGGGATGTCTAGATATTGCTAGATTCCAAAATTCGTAATTTTTCGAATCAATATGTGAGCGTAGCAAAGGAAAATGCGTTTGACCAATTTCAGTTGATTTAATCGACTGGAAAATGGCCATTTTTCAAACGGTCTCAGAATTTGATGAAATCAGTTTTGTTAGGGCCGTATCGCCAATACGAAGCTAAAAAATATTTTTCGGGAATTTTTAGAGTTCGTATGTGGCCCCGGTAAATTGAAATATGCGTTCAAATTCAATATATAGAGTTATATTTTGATTTTGACAAAAACTGATCGAAACGATCGAATCAGCCTACGATACATATCCCATTGTGTTCGAAATGGGGGAAATTAGCTAGGGACGACAGTCGGTGGGTTCGATTTCGAGTTCGAAATAAAAAGTTGCTTTTTGGAATTAAATAATTATATAAAGTCAAACCCCCCTTTTCTCTTCCTCTCCCTCTCTCCCTCCCTCTCGTTAAACGCACGCAAGAAAAGGAAAAAAAACCGCAGCGCCTCCCCCCACTCCCACTGCCACCAACGACCTCCTCCTCTCCCCCTCTTCTTCTTCCTCCTCTCCTCCCTCTCCTTCTCTTTCTCTCTTCCAATTTCAAATCCCTAAACCCCAAATTGCAAAATACCACCACTGTGGGCCCCTCCAGCACCACCACCATCACCAACGGCCTCCCCCACGTCAATCAGGTCCAGCGCCCCCCACCAGCCACCTAGCTCCGGCCGTGGGCCCCTCCTCCTCAAAATTCAATTTTTTCACAAAATCCCCTTTTTGCAAATAACACCTAGAGCTTCCACAGCCCATAACACCCAAATGATGCGATTATGGCCAAAACTCCACAATACTAATATCGAAGAGCACGATTTTCTCTTCGATTTTGCATTGCGGAGTTCTCGGGAAAACGCATCCAAAATCTGCTGTCCAAACACTATCAAAATGCTGTCTTTTCGCGATTTCTGGCGAAATGACCCATTTTCGGGAGGAAGACCACTAGGTGAAAATTGTCCGGAATGGCGCGTTTAAGCTAGAAAAAAGATGGTGTGAAGATTGAAGCTTGTTTGCAAATTCTGGAACCAGAACAACAAATCCGGGCGATAGAAAATATGTGAGTTTTCTCCCTTTTAAAGCTTCAATGGATTTTACGAATGAAGTATATAAAAATATGATTTTTATCATATGTGTAATATAAAAATATGATTTTTATCATATGTGTAACATAAAAATATGATTTTTTATCATATGTGAAATATAAAAATGTGATTTTTATAAAGTAGAACTATTAAAAATATGATTCTTATATTTTAAAAAGAATAAAAATTCGATCTTTATATTAGAAGTAGATATATAAAAATATAATTTTTATATAGAGAATAACGTGATAAAAATATAATCTTTATTATATGAACATCGGTGTAAAAATAGAATTTTTATCTGTATAGTAGTAGTATAAAAATGTGATTTTTATATACATGGCAACACTATAAAAATATGATTTTTATATATGTAGTGGCTACGGACAATGAATTTGACAAAAGGTGAGCACGACGAAGATTCCTACATAAGAAGAGTCGTGGCATTGGTTTAGCTAGTCGTTGAGAATTTCTCACTTTAAATTTTCTTTTCTAGTTTAAAATATATACTAGAATGCAGACGGTGCTTAGCAGCACCCGACACCCGTCGTCCTCAGACCATGGATGGCTTGTATGCTTGATTGTTTGTTGTGGTGAAAATTGATTGTGTGATGTGAAATGAAATAAAATATTTATATAGTTAAAAATATTTTATCGTTAAAAATATAATTTTTAACGGGTATGTGAATAAATAAAAATCTGTGTTTGTTGATTTGAAACTGTAATGGATGGAATTTTCGACCCAGAAAATCAACATAAAAACACACTGTTGACTATTCAAGCATCGAAAACACCAGGACATTAATAGAAGAATTTAGAGGGTGAGAAAGAAAAGATAGAACTAATAGAATAGAAGAAGAAGAAGATCACAACTGAACAGAATCAGAGTAACACGAAACTCGCAGCGGAACAAAATAAGATGTATTATATAACATAACTTTGAATACAAAACTGTATTGTATATACATACCATTATCAGAGTACAATACATCATATCACAGCGGAAATAACTCTACATAACTAATGGTGAAGCTTCCTGCTTTTGAGCTCCTCCAAGTGAATCTGCAAAGCCTGAAACACTTGACTGCCCGTACAAATTTGGGCACCCAAGAGTTTAGGGAAAACAAACAAAATAAACTCTGGGTCAGTCATGGGACTGGTGTGAGTAAATTCCAACCATACTGTTTTACTTTGAAAATCCTTTTCAAAACAAGAAGATAATAGTAAGACCAACCCACACATAAACATGGACGGTTTTTACCTTACTATAACCCAACATATTTTTATATCAAACTTCAGTGATATTATAATAATGTCTAATCAATTAAATCATCAAGTAGCAGAACGCTTGCATCTCACGCTCCACATATATATAGTATAAAATCATAAACCGCAGGGCACTTATTTGAGATTGAATTTCAACAAACAAGGTATGGGAGCACCTTCTGAATAGTGTACTCTAGAGGGGATACACTCAGGGTTCAACAAGAACGTCTTGCAACCCGGCTACACATGACCGCTCACTCATTTAGCTTGAGTGTCGCGAATATATTGCCACCACGGTTGCAGGCCATCCAACCGTCATCCGAAGATACAGAATCGAAAAGAAGTATAAATATGTATTTTCTCTAGATCGGTGACAATACACCCTACTTGGGGATGACCCAACTAGCCAAGCTGCCTAGCCCAACTTTTGTTACTTTCTGGTTGTGAGGCTAGAGGCTACGTCTATCTTCAGAACATCTGATCACCATTCACTTTGAATGCCACATCGTCAAATCCGTAATCACACATTGATTACACAAATGCACACTGGGTGTAGAATAAAGAGAAGTTATCTTCTCCCCACCAACTTGGTATATTCGTAAAATTAACGGTGTGGCCGTTGGAAATCCTCTGTCAGACACTCGTCCATACAAGTTGTCTTGGGACTGGACAAACAAAACACACCATTCTATAACTGGTCGATCCTTGCATTTAACTCCGTCTTCAATTATCTTCAGCATATCTAATTTGCAACGATTATGCCTATACGGAGTGGTTTCCGGATAATATATCCAACCGGACTCTCCGTATTGACAACGATGGTCAAAACACTTCGATAGTCGGTTATTTAACCATCAGACTAAAAACAAACATCCATTCTAATGTATAACTAAACACCACACAACCACGGGCACTTTTATTTGACATTCGTTTTATTTTTCGAATTCCCATATCTTACCAGATATTTCTCAAATCCCGTTTTAGCCTTTTCATACTTCTTGGAAAACATTTCCAGTTATTATAAACTCTTATTCTTTCATGTTCCAGAAACATACGTTATTAACGTTCGAAACATTTTCATTCTTTTCACATTCCTTGGTTTCTACACTTGGATCGTATACCCTATCTTCATTGGAAAATATTTCCCATTTCATTATAAATATTTTAATCGGCCAACCGTTTACTTTTAAAACATAATTCACTTTAAAATGTGAATACCATTCCTGTTATAGAAATCTGAATACCTTTATCAATTAACTCTTTATTCAAGTAATACTTATCTCGTTTACCGAAACCTCTTTCATACTTTATATTCCCAATCCACTTTATAAACTCTGATTTCTAAGACAACTTCTTACCAAATCGATATCAAGTTTATAACTAAATACTGACTCCTATCCTATTAACATTTATTTGTTAAAACTAAATGTTAATTATTCTATCAGATTATAATCCCTAAAAATAGTTTACTTTTAATACATTCGACATCGTCGAATTCTAGTTCCAAACCCTAACGGTTTAATTCTAATCACATTTCGAACATCGAAATGCTGTCATCAGTTTCTAATACGATTCCCCAATTCTTTTTCTAAACTCTTTCTTATATTTCTTTGAACAAACGTTGTTACTTATTACTCTAGAATAAGTGGATTTCAAACCAAACTGTTACATTTCCTAGGAAGTGCTGCTATATATAAAAGTCATGCTTAAGTCAAATCAACAGCAGTAAATTTGTCGCTATAGTTCTAAACTTATCATACGCTATAATATTCTTATAACTAATTACAGTCACACTTACCTTATCAACAGCGTTATTTTATTGCTATAGTTCAACTTGTCATACGCTGTAATATTCTTTATTATAACTAATCTTGACATAATAGTCGCACTTATCTTATCAACAGCGTTATTTTATCGCTATAATTCTAAGACTGCATACGCTGCCATATTCCTTTTATACTAATCTTGACATCTATTTTCGTCACAAAAATCTTGACATCTTTTTCTGTTACAAAAATCTTGACATCTCTTTCCGTTACAAAAATCTTGACATCTCTTTCCGTTACAAACTGATATCTTATATTTTCTTACGACATCGTTATTTCTCACTTTCGAATAAGTGGATTTCAACTAAACTGCTTCACTTCTCTTATCTAAAACTGATTCTTTCCATTTGCTGGTTTCCAACGTGAACTCCAGGCAATGAAATTTGGTCACCAACATTGTTACATGTCCTCACTAACTCAAAGGGTTGAATCATTGTTACTGGTGTTCCTTCTAATTCTGTTTACCCTTACTTTTCTCATTTTGTTATTTCAGTCCCTGTTGTTATAACAAACATGCTGTTTACCATATACCCATTTCTTATCCCCTCTGGTTACATGTTTCCGCTCCACCAAACTGGTGCACCGTGCATGGTGCACACGCACAGAATTTCCCATGTTTGACACAAACCCTGACGACCTCGCTGCGAGCCACGCTTCGATCGTTGAAGCCATCGCCACCGCCTAAAAGCTGTGCAACCATCTGTATCCAAATCCGACAGTGCCACTTAGCTTACCACTCATACGTTTGATCGGAAAACATCTCGCCTCACCAACCCCTTACACCGAATCGTCCTCAGACCTCACCAGCTCGAAGCTGATGTTCGCCTTGACTCTCCAGCTGAGTGCGGTGGCACTCGATGTCGTCCTCTCGACTTCACTAAGTTTAAAGTGTACACGAATGCGACATACTCAACCATGCACCTATTTCAACTTTGTACCAAGAACACGTCTTTACTCTCTCCAGAAATGCGAGGGAAACATGGCTTATTTATTTTTAGCATATTTTTCTCATCATTACAAAAATACTTTTCAGTTTTCAAAGTTTCAACAAAGGTGATCAACTTCTTGTGGTATATAAAAGGTTCGGTTATAACTAAATATGGTTCATGCTTAGTTCATACATAGCAAGGTGTTCAAACTTGCAGCATTATTTATAAATCAACACAACAGGTAGAAGGTTTAAGCTATGAACATATTCCGAGGTGTTGGTGAGGGTACATAATGATTTAGATCAAGCAATTCTAATCTAAGGTGTAGGGTGTCAGATATACATAACCAGGACATTAAAAATTTGCTTGACATTAACAGTCAAGAGTTTAACCATTTTTCGGAAAATAGAGTGAGTGTTACTCACTGTCTTTTAATAGGAAACACAAACAACTATATTATACATTTACGTAGATTTCACCACGCAATATCATTTTCAGGTTATAGTTTTTATAGCAAACAAAAGATGTTTTACTACACAAAAGATTCACTGTCTTTTTATTTATTTTGTTTGTTCTTTGTTCACGTACATTTCAGACTTAACCAGAGTTTTAATCAACCAAATAAAATCTATCCAGAAACATCAATGCATACATATTTGACCACTAACAAGTTTAAATTGGTGAAAGAGTGGAGTTTACTCACAACTTTAAAATAGTCCAAAGATGGTTTATAGTTTAATGTTTGTATGAGAAGCCTAGCAACTAATACCATATGCATATTTATATATCAGCATTGTCAAAAAAACAGAGAAAGAAAGGTTTACTCACCAACTCATTTAAACTCAGCACCTCTATTTCATGCAACGTCACCGCATGCAACAGTAAAGAACCCAACAGCTTCTAGATTTTGTCACCACATTTTCCAAGACCGGAGCACACTTCCCGTACATGAATCCGCAACTCCACTCTTCACTTTAAAGAACTCAAAACTACCAACGCCATTAGTTCCTCTTCCATGCTCCAGAAAATAGACAACATCCTCCTTCCATTTTCCCCGTAGATCCAAGCTTCCCTCCACCCACCAACCCCCTTCGCACTGGATGTCCACCTTCTCTTGCTCAAACTTAGAGTGCGACTTTCTTGTTGAATACTGGAGTGAGTTTTAAATGTGGGAGGACTTGTTTTTCGTTTGCCGCAAGAAAGGAAGAGGAAGTTCTTATATAGGGAAAGATACGTGTAAATCACGTTTTAGGTAAGTAGGTGCTTGTATAGGGTAGGAGCATGGTTTATATTTTGAAAGCGTGAGCTGTGGAGAAGATATCCGCTACAATTGCTTTAGTATGATATCAGCTACAGTTCCTATAGAATAGTTTTGTACCCTTTTTATTTAATGACTCCAGTACTGGTTCCATGTTTGTTTGTTGTATACCTCTTAGAGTGGTCTGCTTTGCTTTATCTCATTAATTTCGGTATGGTTTGTATAGCTTAGCACGTCTTGTTTAGATTAGGTATTCTGTTCATGTTAGGATCCGATGGTAAACATAGGATAGGACAGTATGAAGCTATGGGATACAGTGCTTAGAGGCTAAGGGATGGACGAAAATTAAATACGCAGTACAAGTTGTTCCTGAAAAACTGGTTGATATTTCTATTATCAAAACGTGTTGGGATACGTTAAAGAAGGTTTTTGTTTCAACATGAATACCTATTTGCACCCGACCATATTCATCCCATGATTGGAGCGAAGACCGTAGCTTCCCTTTTAAGGACTAGATGATACTTGTATATAGAAAGTGAGTTTATTTGGTATCATCAAATCCAAGGGTATATGCGGTTTCTTATGTGAAGAACTATATTTATTTTCGGACCACTACGAACAGAAGTAAGATTACGGTCATGTCCGGCGAGGTGCCACGATCCCAAAAATATAATAATACCAGTAGATTGACTCATATTGTGAAACTCTGAAATATCGATACAGGGTACACAATACTCCAAATAAAAAGTTGCACATTTAATTAATTAAAAATTACAGTAAAATTCTAAAAATTAAATTATCGCTGCGCCTCAAAAGAACCTTGTCTCGATTTGCACCCGATATCAAGTTATATTCAAATAACTGTTACGGTCGATATATGATTTCACAGCGACTTTTCGAATATTTGATTTGGACATATCTTGCAGTATATACGAAGAAATCCTGATTTTTCACTTCTATTAGAAAGATACAGTTCAACAGATTCCAGCGTTTCTCGTTTCGAAGAAATCCGATTCAAAAAGAGTCTGGTACACTCAGTTGAAGTTCAGAACGTTAAATTACGAACTGCAGCGTCGTTATGGGCTCGATTATAATTAATATATATCTTTATACGTTCAACTTCGTTTTAATTAATATATAAATCCACTTATATTACAAATTCAATACTTAAACTGATTTAAATATTCAAATACAAACCGACCAAAAATGCGAGACGTTACAGACCTTCCCCCTTAAAATAATTTCGTCCTCGAAATTGCTAAGTTAGGGAAAATGCTACAATCTCTGTTATAACATGGTTAAAAATCTTTTTGGTTTACTTCATAATTCCAGTTTCCACTGAACTGATTATTTCCAATTAAAATATTAATTCCTTATTATTTCGAATATTTTCAAAATTTCTGAAAATTTCCTAACAGCTTAAATTTTCAGAGAATCTCGCCAGCATCTCCTCTGCACGGCTTACTCGGTACTACAACAACTTGCCACTCCGGGCCTTCTCCAATCCAAAAGAAAATCAAACAGCCAAACGGCTTACCCAAACTGACTCATAAAAAATCTCATACTCGTATGTAAACGTGTACCTTCTCTGTTGGGCATTCAACTCTATCTCTGCCATCTGCTATCAAACCAGCATATCCAAGCATCCTTGGTTGATCTCCCATCAATCCGTTCTCAAACCAGTCTTTCGCTTTTACTAAGCCAAATTTCTATTTCAACTCCGATTCCACTCTCAGTTCTTAACCTTGTTAAGTTTTATTACGACATTCCATTTACTGATTTATTTCTCAAATCAGTTATCTCCATCTCTAATTCAAAATTCGATTCTTATTCTCCAAGAATCAATTCATTTTTAATAACTCGAATCTCCAATATTTTTCTTTTATAATTTTCATTCTGGATCTTTCCAAATTCAGTCCAGTTATGTTATCTTTGTTTAAATTCCACTCTTACCCTTTTAACTTCATAGGTTAAATTTTTATTTCAGAATTCAAATTCCTGGGATTTTATTTCAAATCAGTTTGAAATCTATCTAATAATAGCAATTCAAAACATTTGAGTTTCCGAACAACTTATTTTCTTAAAACCATTCAAAACAAAATCCTTGGTAGTAATCCGTCACTTGGAACTCGAAAATGACACTAATGATGTGGCCAACATCATCAGAATTATTTTCCAGTGGTCGAAGTGAGTTCAATACTATATCACTTTCAAAATTCATTTTTACAACACTTTCATTTTGAATTTGACTTCAAAATATCTTTCACAGCACTTGGAAAACATTTTCAAACATTTTCATTTTGAAATCCCTACAAAATATACAACGTTTAGAAAACCTTTCTAAATTCACCCAGGATCTTAAAATTTCCATATATTTAATCCAAATATTATTTCTTACTCTTTTCCAAATTTTAGAGTTTTATTTCAATTCTGGTTTTAACTTCAGATTCAGTTCATCTGATTTTTCAGATTATACTAATATAATATTTCGATCGGTTATTTATATAACCAACTCAATTATATATCTTATTTGATCATAACAACAATCAATACTATAATAATCTCAAGATATATACTCCTTTTTATATCAACATATATTTTGGGTAAAATTATTTCATTTACCCTCTTTTCAAAACAATATCGTGTCGAATTGCTCTGTTCAAGAGTTTAGAAACACCTATCGAAGCAGTTTGCATTAATGTTTCGACCAGAATTCATACACCACTCGACTGACCAGTCAACACAATATAAAACAGTTTTTATATTAGTCTACAAATACGCGCTCATATATATATACACTCAACTCAATCTAGAGTATTACTAACTCCATCTCTATTGAGTTACGCCACAGAGCCAAGGTAATCACTTAACCATTAGCTCTGATACCATCTGTAATGGATGGAATTTTCGACCCAGAAAATCAACATAAAAACACACTGTTGACTATTCAAGCATCGAAAACACCAGGACATTAATAGAAGAATTTAGAGGGTGAGAAAGAAATGATAGAACTAATAGAATAGAAGAAGAAGAAGATCACAACTGAACAGAATCAGAGTAACACGAAACTCGTAGCGGAACAAAATAAGATGTATTATATAACATAACTTTGAATACAAAACTGTATTGTATATACATACCATTATCAGAGTACAATACATCATATCACAGCGGAAATAACTCTACATAACTAATGGTGAAGCTTCCTGCTTTTGAGCTCCTCCAAGTGAATCTGCAAAGCCTGAAACACTTGACTGCCCGTACAAATTTGGGCACCCAAGAGTTTAGGGAAAACAAACAAAATAAACTCTGGGTCAGTCATGGGACTGGTGTGAGTAAATTCCAACCATACTGTTTTACTTTGAAAATCCTTTTCAAAACAAGAAGATAATAGTAAGACCAACCCACACATAAACATGGACGGTTTTTACCTTACTATAACCCAACATATTTTTATATCAAACTTCAGTGATATTATAATAATGTCTACTCAATTAAATCATCAAGTAGCAGAACGCTTGCATCTCACGCTCCACATATATATAGTATAAAATCATAAACCGCAGGGCACTTATTGGAGATTGAATTTCAACAAACAAGGTATGGGAGCACCTTCTGAATAGTGTACTCTAGAGGGGATACACTCAGGGTTCAACAAGAACGTCTTGCAACCCGGCCACACATGACCGCTCACTCATTTAGCTTGAGTGTCGCGAATATATTGCCACCACGGTTGCAGGCCATCCAACCGTCATCCGAAGATACAAAATCGAAAAGAAGTATAAATATGAATTTTCTCTAGATCGGTGACAATACACCCTGCTTGGGGATGACCCAACTAGCCATGCTGCCTAGCCCAACTTTTTTTACTTTCTGGTTGTGAGGCTAGAGGCTACGTCTATCTTCAGAACATCTGATCACCATTCACTTTGAATGCCACATCGTCAAATCCATAATCACACATTGATTACACAAATGCACACTGGGTGGAGAATAAAGAGAAGTTATCTTCTCCCCACCAACTTGGTATATTCGTAAAATTAACGGTGTGACCGTTGGAAATCCTCTGTCAGACACTCGTCCATACAAGTTGTCCTGGGACTGGACAAACAAAACACACCATTTTATAACTAGTTGATCCTTGCATTTAACTCCGTCTTCAATTATCTTCAGCATATCTAATTTGCAACGATTATGCCTATACGGAGTGGTTTCCGGATAATATATCCAACCGGACTCTCCGTATTGACAACGATGGTCAAAACACTTCGATTGTCGGTTATTTAACCATCGGAGTAAAAACAAACATCCATTCTAATGTATAACTAAACACAACACAACCACGGGCACTTTTATTTGACATTCGTTTTATTTTTCGAATTCCCATATCTTACCAGATATTTCTCAAATCCCGTTTTAGCCTTTTCATA
>JASFAX010000382.1:0-2500 GCA_030737875.1 Allium sativum
TGATCCTTCGATGTCGGCTCTTCCTATCATTGTGAAGCAGAATTCACCAAGTGTTGGATTGTTCACCCACCAATAGGGAACGTGAGCTGGTTTAGACCGTCGTGAGACAGGTTAGTTTTACCCTACTGATGATTGCGTTGCGATAGTAATTCAACCTAGTACGAGAGGAACCGTTGATTCACACATTTGGTCATCGCGCTTGGTCGAAAACCCAGTGGCGCGAAGCTACCGTGTGTCGGATTATGACTGAACGCCTCTAAGTCAGAATCCAGGCTAGAGAAGCGGCGCTTAATCTCAATGACCTTGTCCCGACCCACAGTAGGTGTGCGAAAGCATTCCCATGGGCACATGCCGAAGGACTAGGCCCGCTCGACGTATTCGTCGTAGGGTCTTCCTTAGATTGAAATTCCGTAAGGTCCATTGATTTAATCCTTTGCAGACGACTTAAATACACGATGGGGCATTGTAAGTGGTAGAGTGGCCTTGCTGCCACGATCCACTGAGATCCAGCCCTTAGTCGCATAGATTACCCCCTCCCTCCCAACCCACCATAAGGTGAGAAAAAAACACGAGGTTGAACACTTGAGGGTTGCCGTTTATTCAGTAAAAAGGGGCCGCTATCACCTCGTGAAACACGGGTTCGACCGCAAGTCCCATCATACTCTGGTACTTAAGATTAAATTATAGGCTGTCGAACTTGCGCTCCGAAGGCGATGATGGAAATAACTGCGTCTATGATGTAAATAAAATACAACAAGGATTTGTGTACCAGCACACCTCGGCCGGAGCACACAAGATTCACGCTGGAACTTGGAACGTGAGACGTAATGAAATTTCCACTATAGCCGAGGCGCTCCACACTAAGGCGGTCACTTCGACGAAGGTTCGAAAAGTTCCCATACTCAGTTTGGGGAAGTGAGCGGGTTTAGAAAGAAGAACGACTTTTCAGTAGGTGGAACGTGATCCGTTCAAAGACCGCAAGTTTTGTCGGAATCTTTTCGGTTGAACATGATCCGCATCTAAACACTAAGTGCCAAATTCCTTGGTCAGTAGCCACAGACAGAAAAATGGGACAATGAGTAATCCAATAGGTACATCGATCGACCGACCACCGAAATATAATTCCGTGGACTTATACGAAAAGCCCATTGTGCCTGGATTTTATATTGGAAGAGCGGACCAGGCGAAAAGCAAGCTGTAACGTGCGCTGACACTGAATCTAAGCCTATGGAATTTCAAGCATTTACCCGTGAAATTTACGAAACCTCCGCAGCGAAGCCTCAAACGCGATCGGTTGACCAGCTTTCTGGTAAAGGTGTTCGAGTTAATGGTGTTCACGTGTGCGCATCGGGCTTGGCACGTCTTGGATTTGGCAAATTACCAGATTTACCGAAGTAGAAGATTTGGCAAAGTACCAGGTTTGGCACTCAAAAAAGGCTTGAAAACACGGTGAAACATTGGATTTTCACGTGTGCTCATCGGGCTTGGCACGACTTGGATTTGGCGAATTACCAGATTTAGCACTTGACAAAGTACCAGGTTTGCCAAAGTACCAGGCTGAAAAACACGGTGAAACACTGGATATCGACGTGTGCACATCGGGCTTGGCACGCCTTGGATTTGGCAAAGTACCAGATTTGGCACTCAAAAAATAGTGAAAAACAAGGTGAAACATTGGATTTTCACGTGTGCGCATCGGGCTCGGCACGGCTTCGTTTTGGCAAAGTACCAGGTTTGGCAAAGTACCAGATTCGGCACTTTGCAAAGTACCGGATTTGGCACTCAAAAAAGGCTTAAAAACATGGTGAAACATTGAATTTTTACGTGTGCTCATCGGGCTTGGCACGCCTTGGATTTGGCAAAGTACCAGATCTGGCACTTGGCAAAGTACCAGGTTTGCCAAAGTACCAGGCTGAAAAATACGGTGAAACATCGAATTTTCGCGTGTGCTAATCGGGCTCGGCACGCCTTGGATTTGGCAAAGTACCAAATTTGCCAAAGTACCAGATTTTGGCACTCAAAAAGACTGAAAAACACGGTGAAACACTTGATATCGACGTGTGCGCATCGGGCTTGGCACGCCTTGGATTTGGCAAAGTACCAGATTTGGCACTCAAAAAATAGTGAAAAACAAGGTGAAACATTGGATTTTCACGTGTGCGCATCGGGCTCGGCACGGCTTCGTTTTGGCAAAGTACCAGGTTTGGCAAAGTACCAGATTCGGCACTTTGCAAAGTACCGGATTTGGCACTCAAAAAAGGCTTAAAAACATGGTGAAACATTGAATTTTTACGTGTGCTCATCGGGCTTGGCACGCCTTGGATTTGGCAAAGTACCAGATCTGGCACTTGGCAAAGTACCAGGTTTGCCAAAGTACCAGGCTGAAAAATACGGTGAAACATCGAATTTTCGCGTGTGCTAATCGGGCTCGGCACGCCTTGGATTTGGCAAAGTACCAAATTTGCCAAAGTACCAAATTTGCCAAAGTACCAGATTTTGG
>JASFAX010000382.1:12500-15000 GCA_030737875.1 Allium sativum
TACCAGATTTAGCACTTGACAAAGTACCAGGTTTGCCAAAGTACCAGGCTGAAAAACACGGTGAAACACTGGATATCGACGTGTGCACATCGGGCTTGGCACGCCTTGGATTTGGCAAAGTACCAGATTTGGCACTCAAAAAATAGTGAAAAACAAGGTGAAACATTGGATTTTCACGTGTGCGCATCGGGCTCGGCACGGCTTCGTTTTGGCAAAGTACCAGGTTTGGCAAAGTACCAGATTCGGCACTTTGCAAAGTACCGGATTTGGCACTCAAAAAAGGCTTAAAAACATGGTGAAACATTGAATTTTTACGTGTGCTCATCGGGCTTGGCACGCCTTGGATTTGGCAAAGTACCAGATCTGGCACTTGGCAAAGTACCAGGTTTGCCAAAGTACCAGGCTGAAAAATACGGTGAAACATCGAATTTTCGCGTGTGCTAATCGGGCTCGGCACGCCTTGGATTTGGCAAAGTACCAAATTTGCCAAAGTACCAGATTTTGGCACTCAAAAAAGACTGAAAAACACGGTGAAACACTTGATATCGACGTGTGCGCATCGGGCTTGGCACGCCTTGGATTTGGCAAAGTACCAGATTTGGCACTCAAAAAATAGTGAAAAACAAGGTGAAACATTGGATTTTCACGTGTGCGCATCGGGCTCGGCACGGCTTCGTTTTGGCAAAGTACCAGGTTTGGCAAAGTACCAGATTCGGCACTTTGCAAAGTACCGGATTTGGCACTCAAAAAAGGCTTAAAAACATGGTGAAACATTGAATTTTTACGTGTGCTCATCGGGCTTGGCACGCCTTGGATTTGGCAAAGTACCAGATCTGGCACTTGGCAAAGTACCAGGTTTGCCAAAGTACCAGGCTGAAAAATACGGTGAAACATCGAATTTTCGCGTGTGCTAATCGGGCTCGGCACGCCTTGGATTTGGCAAAGTACCAAATTTGCCAAAGTACCAAATTTGCCAAAGTACCAGATTTTGGCACTCAAAAAAGACTGAAAAACATGGTAAAACATTGGATTTTCACGTGTGCGCATCGGGCTCGGCACGGCTTGGTTTTGGCAAAGTACCAGGTTTGGCAAAGTACCAGATTTGGCACTTTGCAAAGTACCAGATTTGGCACTCAAAAAGGGCTTAAAAACACGGTGAAACATCGAATTTTCACGTGTGCTAATCGGGCTCCGCACGCCTTGGATTTGGCAAAGTACCAGATTTGGCACTTGGCAAAGTACCAGGTTTGGCAAAGTACCAGGCTGAAAAACACGGTGAAACATTGAATTTTCACGTGTGCTAATCGGGCTCCGCACGCCTTGGATTTGGCAAAGTACCAGATTTGGCACTTGGCAAAGTACCAGGTTTGCCAAAGTACCAGGCTGAAAAACACGGTGAAACATTGAATTTTCACGTGTGCTAATCGGGCTCCGCACGCCTTGCATTTGGCAAAGTACCAGATTTGCCAAAGTACCAGATTTGGCACTCAAAAAATGGTGAAAAACACGGTGAAACACTGGATTTTCACGTGTGCGCATCGAGCTTGGCACAGCTTGGATTTGGCAAAGTACCAGATTTGGCACTTGGCAAAGTACCAGGTTTGCCAAAGTACCAGGCTGAAAAACACGGTGAAACATTGAATTTTCACGTGTGCTAATCGGGCTCCGCACGCCTTGCATTTGGCAAAGTACCAGATTTGGCACTTGGCAAAGTACCAGGTTGGCCAAAGTACCAGGCTGAAAAACACGGTGAAACATCGAATTTTCGCGTGTGCTAATCGGGCTCCGCACGCCTTGGATTTGGCAAAGTACCACATTTGCCAAAGTACCAGATTTGGCACTCAAAAAATGGTGAAAAACACGGTGAAACGTTAGATTTTCACGTGTGCTAATCGGGCTTGGCACAGCTTGGATTTGGCAAAGTATCAGATTTGGCACTTGGCAAAGTACCAGGTTTGCCAAAGTACCAGGCTGAAAAACACGGTGAAACATTGAATTTTCACGTGTGCTAATCGGGCTCCGCACGCCTTGGATTTGGCAAAGTACCAGATTTGACAAAGTACCAGATTTGGCACTTGGCAAAGTGCCAGATTCGGAAAACACATGCGGATCACTCAAAACCACAGTGACTACATGGCAAAATCACAAAAAAAAATGTGGTCGGATTTACCTACGTAGCAGAGACACTTTGGACTACCGGGGTCATATTAGGCTAAATTCCATATATTCCTATATTGGGGGGGGAGGGTGAGGAGGAGGAAGGGGAAGGATTGACCAAAATGGATCAGGCAAAACGCAAGCTGAAACGTTGGTTGATCAACAAAATTTTTTTGTGTGGATTTTTCGGAGAAATTTTTTTTTTTTTTTAAATATTTAAAAATATTAATTTTTAAATATTTTAAAAAAAAAAATTTAAAAAAAAATTTTTTGAAAATGTTTTCGATGGAAGTGCCCTCCCCAAATTTTTTAAAAATATTTTTAAAAATATTTTTGTTGCGAT
>JASFAX010000382.1:35000-37500 GCA_030737875.1 Allium sativum
AATTTGCCAAAGTACCAGATTTTGGCACTCAAAAAAGACTGAAAAACACGGTGAAACACTTGATATCGACGTGTGCGCATCGGGCTTGGCACGCCTTGGATTTGGCAAAGTACCAGATTTGGCACTCAAAAAATAGTGAAAAACAAGGTGAAACATTGGATTTTCACGTGTGCGCATCGGGCTCGGCACGGCTTCGTTTTGGCAAAGTACCAGGTTTGGCAAAGTACCAGATTCGGCACTTTGCAAAGTACCGGATTTGGCACTCAAAAAAGGCTTAAAAACATGGTGAAACATTGAATTTTTACGTGTGCTCATCGGGCTTGGCACGCCTTGGATTTGGCAAAGTACCAGATCTGGCACTTGGCAAAGTACCAGGTTTGCCAAAGTACCAGGCTGAAAAATACGGTGAAACATCGAATTTTCGCGTGTGCTAATCGGGCTCGGCACGCCTTGGATTTGGCAAAGTACCAAATTTGCCAAAGTACCAAATTTGCCAAAGTACCAGATTTTGGCACTCAAAAAAGACTGAAAAACATGGTAAAACATTGGATTTTCACGTGTGCGCATCGGGCTCGGCACGGCTTGGTTTTGGCAAAGTACCAGGTTTGGCAAAGTACCAGATTTGGCACTTTGCAAAGTACCAGATTTGGCACTCAAAAAGGGCTTAAAAACACGGTGAAACATCGAATTTTCACGTGTGCTAATCGGGCTCCGCACGCCTTGGATTTGGCAAAGTACCAGATTTGGCACTTGGCAAAGTACCAGGTTTGGCAAAGTACCAGGCTGAAAAACACGGTGAAACATTGAATTTTCACGTGTGCTAATCGGGCTCCGCACGCCTTGGATTTGGCAAAGTACCAGATTTGGCACTTGGCAAAGTACCAGGTTTGCCAAAGTACCAGGCTGAAAAACACGGTGAAACATTGAATTTTCACGTGTGCTAATCGGGCTCCGCACGCCTTGCATTTGGCAAAGTACCAGATTTGCCAAAGTACCAGATTTGGCACTCAAAAAATGGTGAAAAACACGGTGAAACACTGGATTTTCACGTGTGCGCATCGAGCTTGGCACAGCTTGGATTTGGCAAAGTACCAGATTTGGCACTTGGCAAAGTACCAGGTTTGCCAAAGTACCAGGCTGAAAAACACGGTGAAACATTGAATTTTCACGTGTGCTAATCGGGCTCCGCACGCCTTGCATTTGGCAAAGTACCAGATTTGGCACTTGGCAAAGTACCAGGTTGGCCAAAGTACCAGGCTGAAAAACACGGTGAAACATCGAATTTTCGCGTGTGCTAATCGGGCTCCGCACGCCTTGGATTTGGCAAAGTACCACATTTGCCAAAGTACCAGATTTGGCACTCAAAAAATGGTGAAAAACACGGTGAAACGTTAGATTTTCACGTGTGCTAATCGGGCTTGGCACAGCTTGGATTTGGCAAAGTATCAGATTTGGCACTTGGCAAAGTACCAGGTTTGCCAAAGTACCAGGCTGAAAAACACGGTGAAACATTGAATTTTCACGTGTGCTAATCGGGCTCCGCACGCCTTGGATTTGGCAAAGTACCAGATTTGACAAAGTACCAGATTTGGCACTTGGCAAAGTGCCAGATTCGGAAAACACATGCGGATCACTCAAAACCACAGTGACTACATGGCAAAATCACAAAAAAAAATGTGGTCGGATTTACCTACGTAGCAGAGACACTTTGGACTACCGGGGTCATATTAGGCTAAATTCCATATATTCCTATATTGGGGGGGGAGGGTGAGGAGGAGGAAGGGGAAGGATTGACCAAAATGGATCAGGCAAAACGCAAGCTGAAACGTTGGTTGATCAACAAAATTTTTTTGTGTGGATTTTTCGGAGAAATTTTTTTTTTTTTTTAAATATTTAAAAATATTAATTTTTAAATATTTTAAAAAAAAAAAATTTAAAAAAAAATTTTTTGAAAATGTTTTCGATGGAAGTGCCCTCCCCAAATTTTTTAAAAATATTTTTAAAAATATTTTTGTTGCGATCTCGGAAAAGTATGGTTTTGGTTGGATTTCACCAGTTTTTCCGAAAACTGGCCAAATCTTGCTAGAACCATGCTGAAATGTGGGCAATTACAGGAAAGCTTGGTTTTGGCTGGATTTTTCCGGTTTTTTCGAAAATAGGACGTATCAAGCAGAAACCCTGGTGAAACGTGGCCGCTCATGGGAAAGTTCGGTTCTGGCGAGATTTCCCAGTTTTTTTGAAAACTGGACGTATCAAGCAGAAACATGGGCGATTACGGGAATCTTTGGTTTCCGCGAGATTTTCCTATTTTCTCGAAAACGGGACTGATCAGGAAGAAACCATGCTGAAACGTGGGCGATATCTCGGAAAAGTTTGGTTTTGGTTGGATTTCACCAGTTTTTCCGAAAACTGGCCAAATCTAGCTAGAACCATGCTGAAATGTGGGCAATTACAGGAAAGCTTGGTTTTAGTTGGATTTTTCCGGTTTTTTCGAAAATAG
>JASFAX010003731.1:0-41637 GCA_030737875.1 Allium sativum
TGACCCATTTAGCACGTCGTTCTATAAACAAGAAGTTATGAATAGTTTGTCTCATGTTACGGGAATTTAAATCTTTTGCTTAATAGATGGCGTAACCATTATTTAGTGCCGCATCATATTCGATTCAGCCCATTGTTCTAGTGTTGTCTCATGGAGTTACTTTCTGTAATTTCACCAATTTATTTTGTCTTTGGGAATTATTAAGTGGATTTCTATGAGAAGCAGTTTTGTAGTAGGTTTCTTTTCTCATCACAAATTCTCTCTTAGAAGAGGTGGTGATATGGAACCTCCAAACAACACCTGTAGTGTTTGCGACACGGGATTGAGCATTTTGCTAACATGATATGGCTAACAAAAAAAATCATAAAAATTGGTTTGAGCTCCAACCGTGGAGTAAGACATCTCATTGTTTATAACCATTGTTTTAGGAGTCTTGGTGTTATTTGCGCTTTCCAACATCAAGTTCTTTTCCTTGTGGTGATTTATGCTTGTAACTATTAGTGTGTTTAAATCGCACAACTTTGGTTAAGGTGATTTCTATTTTTAAAAGTGTTTTTTCGTTCACGCATGCATGTTTGAATGAAATCTCATATTTCTTATCTAAACTAATACGTGTTCTAGGGATGGGAAGAATAGAATTCTATGTTGGATAAATTTTAGCAAAGGACTGGCTTTGCATTGTTTTTGTCATCAATATATAAACAAATAGATCAATGTTCCTTGTTAAAGCTAAAATTTATTTTGGTCTTTTGTGTGTGATTTCAGTTTTGCATCTTTGGCGTGGCTGACTTCCTTCTTCGCTAACATGTGACTTGTATCGGTTAAGTTTTCGCAAAATACGTTTTAAAAGCTTTTGGAAACATTGTTTGAAAAAAAACTTTATATCCTTTTTAATTTTTAACTTCTTTACTTTATTTTATTTCGGTTTGTGCGAAAACGAAAAATTTGGAAATGGCAAATTGTGCATATTTAAATGTCTATTTTATATTAAAATGGACAATTTGAACGGCGCAAAGTGCACATTACCGAATTTTTGACTTTCATACAAATCTCATATGGAAAGTAAAGAGGTATTGAAAAGGTTGCCTTATGAATAGTTTGGTCAGTTTGGGTACGACAAGTAGTTGTTTTGGGACTGATAAAATAAGTATATCCTGAGCTAAAGGATGACTTAGGAAAAAATGACTGTTATGGTCATAAATGGCAATAAACTTATGGATAAAAGAAGAGGGGATTTATGGGTTTTGAATTGTCGTTTAAATACTAAGTCCTAATTAGGGAAGTGTTTAAATAAATATCCTACGATAAAAAGGATATAGCTTTCCTTATCCACAACTAGTTAATATAGAATCTTTAAAACTTAGAGTTGGACTTAGTAGGCTAATAATCGAAAATATTGTTAACCGCATGAACCCGTGACAATAATGAATTGTGTACGTATAGTATTTTCGTAGAGAGGAACTAAACGGGAATAATTTAATAAAATATCCCACCTTATCCCAATAAGGAAAGGTTCTAAAGGCTAATGGGGTATGAACCAAATAACCTTCGCGTGTAGTCCGCTTCCTGGGTCTTAAGTGACTTTGTATTGAGGGTCCCACCTAGGAGTAGGTCTTACAGTTTAGCGGTATTGAACCTCATACCTAAACCTGAAAACATAAAATGTCAGATATGGATACATATCCTTCGGGAAGTAATAAGCGACTAAGGGGGTTATCTAATAAGGTCAGCTAGAAGGTATAATGTATGATAAAATACCATCTCTCACCTTGTGTAGGGTAAGGGTATATGCGTGAACGACGGAAGCCTTAACCAGTAGGGCCCGTAGCTAGTACCCTCTAGTTTATGTTAATGCTGAATAAATCTTTGAGGTATAATGAGAATGAATGAAAGTGTGTGTGTGTGTGTATATATATAACCCCGTAATTATGGGTCTAACCTCGATTAAATAACTAGCCGTGTGCTGGTATAAAGGCTTCACTTATATGTGAGTAAAAAAAGTCCTATCTTGGTATAATACTTCTGGAATATTACTTTGGGAAGGGTAGTACAGTCATGCGTAAACATTTACAAGGTTAGGCTAGAATCACCAACCTTGGTAGGCATACATCTTGGGTTGATCCAAATCGGATACATCTGTGTATTATAATTTGTGTTGTACATTTATTAGTCACTAGAACTTATTGTTTTAACCTCCCTCCTCATTACAACCTCCCAGGTTTCCTAGAGAAGGTCGGGTTCACATAGCTGTTTAGGTTTGGCTTTCGGTTCTCGTTCTCTCTCATGCTCTATATTGGTAAAGTGGCTTACTTTGAAAAGGTATTTACTTGAGTTAATACTAGTTTATCCTATTTTGTTTCTACTGTGAGTTATTTTATCATACTCTGATTATGCTCATGCTCATTTATTGCAGGTACCATATTCATATGCTCCATTCTTGGATGTGTTTGAGTTTCGATTTTTTTGAAATTTGAGCACAGAAAAATGTGGGGTGTTAAAAACACCGTAGACTATTTTCTGACTCAATGTTTTATGTTCCCTCTTATTACATTGGGTTGTTCAGCAATTTTCTGGTGCACAGACTGAGTAGTACATAGCAGATTGGTGTCGGTGTTGCAGTGCGGTGACGAGCAGAAGGCTGGTGCACTATTACTACTTACTTTTTACCTATTTCTTTCTATTTTCACTGTATGTTGATGTTATTGAGATTCTGTGTCACCCCCACATTCATTAATGTCACCCATATGATGATTTCATTAAGAAAGTGTTAACACCAAAATTTGCAACAACCAAATATAAAGAGATAAAAGCTCCTTATTCAGAAGGAAGAAGGTCTCTATACAATGAAACCGGAACCAGCTTGGAAAAACCTTGAAAGTGGCCAAGACGATGCCAAGGGTAAGGTCCTAAAGCTACATCGATAGTAAAAGATTAGGGGAAGTAATAGTGTTACTACCAAATTTCGACAATAAAGTCAAATGAAGGCGAAGAGGTATCGGAGCACAATAGGCATAAATGGTTTCTAAAGGAAGAAACTGTCACTGAATCATGGAGATACCCAATGCTGAAAGAAGGAATGGATATAAATCAAAGTATGTGTTATCGTTACCAATATAAGCATGAAAGCTTGGTACTGATACTAGGAGATGACGACAAAGCGCTTTCAACACCTAAAGCAATAAACTAGAAGCAAATAATATGAAATAATCAAAAGAAAATAATCTGATACCATAATTTAGAACCACAAAAGAGGAAAGCATGATACCAAGTTAGGCTATAGAAAAAGGCTATCGATACCGATATACTTGATATTGATGCCGAAGTAAGGAAGCAACTTTGAAGTCATCAGAAAGAATTTTGAAACCACACTATCGCAAGACTGAAAGCAAGATTAGAGCATTAAGGTGATACTGAAATAAAACAGTGAAAAGAAGCAATGTATCGAAGATAGGTATAGGTATCGGAGGGACCACTATCGTTCACAAAGGAAAGGAAGCACCATACTAAGATCCTATGGAAGCATAAGACCGATAACACAATAGGAGAGCAAATGAAAGGGCTCTCGCTATCAATAGGCTTGATAGTGATACCGAGAGAAAAAAAAAGATTACACATTAAAAGCAACTCGTGAAGGTATGTAGACACTAGATAATTGTTTCGAAAGCAGAAGCACCTAGGCAAAGCAATTTTAGAGGAAAGTGGTACAGAAGAATATGCACTAAAAGCCTCCAAGCCATATTGACACCCGTAGCATTTGCCGGAAGCCAAATACATAGTGAGATGGAAACAACTAAGCTGACACTGAATGCACATTCAAAACCAACACCAAAGTCACCACATTCTAGTACTGAAAGCCGAGAGTAGGAGATGATAAAACCAGTATTCGACATCTGACACTACAGCTATCGCAATACAATACCGAAAGTCAAGAACAAAAGGAAAGAAGACACTGAAACCGACAAAAAAGCACAAATAAAGATTAGGCAATGGAACCTAGATGGGAAAGCGGGTTGAAGAGCATCAAATACACACCCAATCCTATGCTAAGATGCAGCAGCAGAAAAGAGCCCAATATTCTTATAAATAAGACCCCAAGGGTCTCGTTTTGGGGGACTTGTCCTTATTCTAAAATTCTGTAATCATTCTAGAAAGCCATTAAACCTAATTTGTAATTTAGACTGGGGATTTCCCTTGTAACCACTACCATAAATAAAATCATCAAAGCCCTTAAAGTGGACGTAGTTTCTATCAGAACATAACCACTATAAATTGTTGTGTTCTTGCTATTTTCGTACATACTGCTGTCTACTGCTATATTTCTGGTTACACCTTGCCATGCTCTCGAATCACCAAGTTGCCCTTCTACAAGCTATTTTTCTTTCTAACTTGCTTAGTGCCTAGGGAACCCTTATCCTGAGGTAATTGTTGGTCCTTAAGCCTCGTAAGCATGATACTCATCTTTCGAAGGAAGACTAACTAATATTCAAGCATAAGACCTTGATATCTAGGAAATGGTGAACTGACTCAAGCTTGTAGGAACTGAATAATCCACAAATTTTCCGGGGACCATTTCCGTAAACCTGGTTCCGGTGGTGACAAAAAATATCGTTTACATTTTGGCATTGGAAGGAGGGATTGAACCTCCGATCCTTAGGATAATCTACCATATCCCTAACTGCGTTGTTTTGCCACAGTTGGACTAAGTTTTGAAGAATTAAGATCAAGGGAAAAGATTCTCGGCAAGGACCTTTCAAACTTCAATTTTTTATTTGAAGTGTCATTGATTAAAGGGTTGTTTAAGCTTAAGCCTCTGACCTTTCCTCTCACATCCTATTCTTTATTTCCAGTTCCTCCCTTACCCAATATTCCATCATAACAAAATACTCTCCTTATCAATTAAGGATGGTTAGACCGCAAGGGAACTAGAAGAATGTTCCCAATGCATCTGTAAGAGCCCGACCAGAATAGGCCTAAATTTCAACCTAGAAAAGGCCCACCAAAACTTAGATTGTTCTAGACGGGTTAGCGATTCCTGTAAGGAATTACATTTGCATAGATAATATAAAAATACACTTCAAATGGAAATCTAACACAGCGGAAAGCGAAAATATAATACTGAAATAAGATTTACCACTTATTAAAATATCACAGAATTCCAATACGACTTTCGAGATTACATCTGTTCCATGGGTACATCAAATAAACTCAGTCTCAAAAGCATCCATACGAAGTACAGTAATAATAATTAATAAAAGCATGACATCTTCATCTTCGCCTTCATCCTCCATCAAGATTCTATTCATGAATTCTACCTCATCTACTGACCTGTTGGATATGTTAAGGAGAGGGGACGGAACATAAATTTATGTGTGACTGAAATATGGTGTTCACTTAAAGTCCATACCCTATATTTTTAGCAGGTTACATATGTCAAGGTATGTCTACGCAGCACACAACATTCACACAAGCACCAAGTATCTAACCAATGAGGTGAATATCCAAGTCAATCACTCATCGGTATTTTTAGGTTAAAGACCGAACGAGGCGGGCATTCTTAATCACTTATGGCCTTATTAAAGGTGGATTCTTATGATCTCTTATAACCCTAAGGAGGACCCTAACCCCTTAAGACCCCGTCCTAGTACGTCAACGTTCTTAAGTCTATACTCTCAATTGTAATGTGAGAAGTAGTATTGTGAACGTTACTACTTAACTGATATTATGGTAGAACACATATGTCGCTAAAGACTTCTCTTAAATAGCTGGTGAGCATGCAATGGACACATATCTTTTATATACCAAGTTTGTCCCTAGTTGAACCCTTACAAGATTCTAGAGGAAGAGGACATCCCTCGTGAACTACCCTACTTCGTTACCGCTTATGCCTAACAACTTTTAGAGAAGGGTAGGTCCCATGACTTTGGTTCCTCTCCAAGGAATAAACCTTCGGAGGGATCCTGGTCCTAACCACCTAAGACCCAAATTAGACAAGAAGAGAGTCAGCCACTTTAGACCTTCTCAAGGTGTACTAAACCTGCCTATTCTCACACACAATATACACACATATATATAGTTATATATATGCACTAGACCTTCGACATTAAACCGTATACCTGTAGATGCTGGATATTCCAGGCGGTTACGGGCAGACTTCTACTACAAGTTGGTTTAACCTCATGTCTAGTGTACTAAGTATGAATGGCCCATGGCACCCAGACCTTTCACATTAGTTGGGACTACTTGTGGTTGTTGGATTTGCCGGTCAGTTCCGGGAAGACTTATACCACTAATAGAAACTAATCTTGTGTCTGTATGTCACTATTTATATATGTAAAAGTCATTCTACATGCACAGAAAAATAATCAATTATGCATATACACATATGGGGACATTTCAAATTCTAATTCTATCTTAATCACTTTTGTTACATAAATATAACGTTAATTACGTTGATTACGTTTATATAAGTATAATAATTAGAAAATGTTCGTATGAACGAGAGAACGTTCTAACGAGATAGTAATTGTCAATTTGTCTAAATAAAGGCATAAAAGTTAGTTTTTTCCATATCTTTATCGCTACAATTTAGGTATAATGGCATAATAACAATATAACAGATAGTAGTGAATGGAAAATGTACATACATACAAATTTCATCCACATCCTTGACTTTTTGGAATGATTTCAATACTGGGTCAAGAATAGAGTATAACATACATATAATATATACATTTACGTTTGTATGTTCCACATTATCTAATTCACCCCTTTTTGATGTTATACCCATAAAAATGTTTACATTTGACATATTTCAAGTATTAATACATTCAGGTTCAAAATAGAAAAGCTAATCAAATCATGAAATAATCAAATGTAAACCCTTTTAGGTTACAATCAAATGTTTATAAAGGTGGATTGCACAAAGTAGAAACAACAACAACACCCATTTCTTTAATCCAATATTAAGATCAAAAATCCACAAAACCCAAATAACATGACAATCCTTATGTAAATATAAAATAGAGGATTTGGGGTTTTTTGTATTGATGCTATCGATTTCCAAATCCTCTTGGGCATAGCTATCAACATGTTAATCTATTAAAAAAATAGAATATGCTTAAGAACACGATATTCTACTCACAGATCTAAGGAAGAACAAATAGGATTTTCGTAGTAGATCTAGATCTGTACTTAATCTTCGCGACAAACGTGCTCCGATCTTCCTAATATATATGTAAAAAACATATTTTAGAATCTTATATATATACACACACTAAATTCCAAAGTTCATATTAAAACATATATGAATTTAGATTAGATAAGATAAGAATAAAGGTTAGAGGAATAGAAGAAATTCATAACCTTTTCTAGAATTTAGCAATGGTAGAAGGACGAATTGGAGGTAGAGATAAGAGAGTGGCTAGGGTTCTATTGTGTGATTTGAGGGACTATATATAGTTGCTTGTGTGAGCGTAGCCGTTAGATTATTCAGATGTAATCAACACCATTTATTTATATTCCCTTAGAAAACCCTAACCAACATAGATTCATTGGTTTGTTCAATCGCCAGGTGTCAACCTAGGCGGTTGACCAACGGTCAACACCTCTTTAAGGGGGAGGTCGAATTCCTAGTAGTTGAAATGCCCAATGAAGGATGTTGCGTTGAGGTGTTTATTTAATTAATACATTTCTTCATTTTCTTAATCTCTTTCCTTACATGAAATATTCTCTGTCCCTATAATCTTATCCTTAGTTTGAATTTCAAATTCTCCCTCTTATATTTAAATATATTTTGGACGCGCACAAAAATATATATATACATACATATTACACAAATAATTATATACATATATATATTATGCGCTTTACTGTCCAAATTCATTTGCTTATAACTTCTTAATACATTGACCGTTTTCAGCATATTATGTATGAAAACGATTTAGAATTTCGTCACGAATCCAAATAAAAGATTTTCTTTATCAAATTCCCAAAGCTGCAGAATCTCATTTTCCAACCTTATTATTAAATTGTTTATTTTTATTTTTATTTTTAATACTTAATTATTTTACGAGGTGTTACATCATCTTCCATAATAGAAACTAGCATGGCATCGAGTGTAAACTCAGTAAATCTAGAAGTTGTAGAACCTCTAGTTTCAGCGAAAGAAAAATATAATGAATTAGAAGTGTTATACTTAACTTTACAAATTCATGCTACTAGGAGATCGATTGAAGAGAATTCAATCCAAAGAGCTTTTGAAATGGAATCCTTTCAAACAGAATCAGAAACGAAGATATCTTCCGAATTAAACGATAGAGATAGATCCACATCAAATCTACAGGTTAATTTGATTTCACAAAGAACCAATCAAACATCAAAAGAGATATATAACAAATGTAGAAGGAGATATCACCCCATCATTCGAACCAAATGTTGTAGTAGTCAGTAGACCCCCAACTCTAATACAACCTCTAAGAATGAGTTATGAAGATGAGAATGCCGAATGGATAAAGGCCCTCGAACGAAAATTACGTGAAATCAAAAGTTTATGGGAGAACACTCAATCACAAAAGATTTCAAAAAGACCTAATCCATTAGATGTTAGTTTCAAATCAATCAACAAACTGAAAATGTTATGCTTGGCAATATAGATTGATACTACAAGAAGATTTATCGAAGTAGATCTGGCCGAAGGTCTGCAAAGATAGTATTCTACGAAGCTAAGTGAAGAGTAATGGAACCTCAAGAGTTTGATAGCCAAATTAAACCGCTAACGAATCTGCAAAGCCATCCAACTTTACAAAGGAGAAACAAAGCATTAAGAAAGGCAAACAGTTCAGAAGAGAACAAAAGCCTAATGCCGCCAGAAGATAGGAAGAAATAATGACTGAAGCTCTCCTAATACAAAGACGCCACATATCATATATGGTGGAACCATAGACCCTGAAGAACACCTCGATGCCTTTGAAAGTTATATAGATTTCCATAATGCTTCTAGAGTTCTTCAATGCAGAATGCTTCCGTTAACACCAAAATCATGAGCTATTAAATGGTATCATCAATATCAAAGGTAGGCCATCAATTCTTGGGGACAATTTTCTCATGAATTCTCTACACAATTTTGCGGCTATAATAATTCCATTGTGGAATACACTGCCGTTATAAGTATAAAATAAGGACAAGAGGAGCCTTTAGCCAATTACCTGAAACAATTTAATATTAAAGCTTCGAAAGCATGGGATATGAGCAACCATGATAAGCTTATAGCAGCCCATCCGGGGTTGATTGACAATACGCCTTTGTAGAAAGAGCTATAACCTAATTGAATTTTACCATCGATCAAGCAAATTCATCCAGATGGGAGAATTGCACAAATTAGGAAAGAAGTTCCGTAACAATGGAGAAGATAGGGAACCCCACATTGATCAGGAACCTCAAGAAAGGAGGCTAGAGTTTCATAAATTTCTGAAAAGGCTAGAGCGGGAAGGGCCTAGTACAAATCCTATAGCCTTAAGCAAACCCATCTCATACACATATGCTGCAGTAAATGAAAGAGTCAACTTCCCAGCTTCCTTCAAAGCGAGAAATCAACTAGAACGGATCAAGGGAGGAAAGTATCACGAATATCATAAGGTGAATGGACACAAGACTAACAAATGCAAATTGCTCGAGGGTATAATACATGGGTTCGTATGGGAAGGACACTCACAAGAGTTCATTGAAGTTAAGCGAGAAACAACCTAATGACCGTTTAATATCAGGACAAGTTCCCTAAAAAGGGTTACCACTCTTGTGCCTACCTATACTAAATCTACGTTTTTTAACTCTCCCAATGATGGCACTAAGCTCAAAGGTAAGCCAGAAGCCTCCAGATTCGCAACTTCTAACTCTACTCGTGGAAATTGCTATAATTACAATTCAAGGGACCATTATTTTACTAAATGTTCTTAGTCCCGTACTTGTCGCATTTGCCAAACTCTGGCGGGAAATCAAGCACTTTCATGTCTCGCATTCCGGAATGAAGCTACATTATGAATAAGCCCCAAGTAACACTTCTTCCAATCCAAGTAATTGCTGGGCTTAACTAACAAATTTTGCTTATTTATGGATGCTTTGTATGATATATATGGTAGGTGACTTTACTAGAAATAGTGAGCTTAGTTGATAAGTTTTTGTAGCACAAGTTTTGTATAAAATCTTGCCCTAAGTAGCCGTGGGACGCAGCCTTCTTTCTTTTAGTAAGCAGGAACTAAGAATAGAATTTGATTTGGTAGAATAGAGAGCTCAATAGTACTAGGGTGGGTGAAGTGTTCATCGTAAAGTGTTGTATGATGATTGAATTATTTTGTTATTTTTCTTTGATTGAAACAAAACATGGTCACCTTGAAGGGTTTCCTAAACACTTCAACATTACAAATTTTGGCATGACATTCTTGTTTTATGCCTGACTTTATTACAATGGTAGTTACATGGCACTTGGCTAAGTTTGTCTATCTACTAGCTTAATCTGATCATATTTTCCCATTTTATCTTTCGTGGTCCTTTGTGGTTTGACCACCCATGGAGATTCGGCTTTGCTTTATATATTTATGATCATCACTACACGAGCTGTGTGCTCATCACTACACGAGGTGTGCGCTCATCGCTGCACGAGTTGTGCGCTCACCTAACCTCTGCTCTAAAAAGGAGTACGTTCTAACCTATTCTCTAAAAAGGAGTATGTTCTACCTCTACTATGAAATAGAGTATTTCCTAACCTCTTCTCTAAATACGAGCAATTTCCATTTCAACTAACAACTCATCATGCAAAAGGGAAAAAATCTCGAAAGGAGCACTCAGAACATGTAAATCCTTTGCTCACGTCTTATCCTACAGAAGGGAACAAAAGCTCGAAGGTAGCACTCAGAACACATACATCTTGTGCTCCTATCTTATCCAGCAGAAGGGAACAAAAGCTCGAAGTGAGCACACAGAGCACATACAACCTCTGCTTAAAGATCAAGGATGAAATGGCCAATCAAAGCCCAAGGAAGCAGCTCATCAAATCAAACCAAAGCCCAGGGAAGCGGATCATTAAATCCAATCAAAGCCCGAGCCAGTGGCTCATCAAATCAAATCAAAGCCCAAATAAGCGACTCATCAAATCAAACCAAGGCTCGAGGGAAGCGGATTACTGAATTAAATCAAAGCTTAAGGAGGTAGCTTGAAAATTAAAGAAAAAGCCCGAACAGTGGCTCACAAAGTCGGAGAGGGAAATTCACTCAATACCCAAATCTGGGTATGGTTTGGGGCTTCTGCCAAAATATCAGAAGTGGTTTTCTGGTCTTCTCTTAAAAACCCGAATTTGGGTTTGGTTCGGGACTTCTGTCAAAATACCAGAAGTGGATTTCTGGTCTTCCCTCAAAAATCTGAGCCTGGGTTTGGTTTTGAGCTTCTATTATTATCAGATAAGGATATCAATCTTAGCAAATTCCCAAATCTGGGTTTGATTCGGGAGTTATATTATTACCAGAAGCGGATTTCTAGTTTCTATTAGATACCCGAATCACGGTTTGGTTTGGGACTTCTATTATTGTCAAAAGTTGATTTCTGGTCTTCTATTAGATACCCAAATCTGGGTTTGGTTCGGGACATATATAATTACCAGAAATGGATTTTTGGTTTTCTATTAAATATCTAAATCTGCATTTGGTTCAAGACTTCTACCAATTGACATAATTAGATTTTTGGTCTACTATTAAATACCTGAATCTAGGTTTGGATCTGGACTTCTGTAATTGCTAGAAGTGAATCTCTGGTCTTTTATTTAAAACCCGAATCTGGGTTTTAGTTCAAGATTTCTATTATCAACAGATTTGGATTTCTAACCTCCTATTGCAAAGGCTCGAGTATAGGGTCACACCTACCGTCTTGGTTCCAAAAGAGGATTTCTTAGTTAGTACTCTACTCAATATCACAAGCCTTCTATTTTCAAATCTTGTAATAAAAGCTACATCTCCTCAACACCTCACATACGGAGTTTCTTTACATTTATGTTATGCGTGATTACTATTCAAATACAAATGGTCTTATCACCTTATCACAAGCTCGTCTGTTGCCTCTTCATAATTCAGATAATATCTAACATAAGTTATGCAAGTTATCATACACATCCAATGAGATTGACACCAAGATGTCATGTGTTAAGCTTTATGCAGTGAAACCCTAGATGATGATATTCAAAACACAAGAAAAGATCATGCACCAAATAGAGTCTGCATAATTAGTGGATTTCTTCCTATTAACCAACCTTTTGGTCCAAATCCCAAAAGTACACAAGACACGCTTGACTCAACACGTCGCGTGATGTTACAGCCCAAAGTGTCTCCAACGTGCTAAGGGAACAAGCAGGGAAGACGTCATGCTAGCACAAGCCTCACAACTTCTAAAAACTAGGCCACACTCTTATTCTCGTACCTCTCTCTCTCCTCGAATCCCTCAATTCGAACCACTTTTTTCCTTCCCATAATTTCGTACCCGAACCCATATGGCACAAACATATTTCAACGTACCCCATGGGGGTATGAATTTCGTACCCTCAAGGTATGGAATTTGTACCCCATGGGGTACGAATTTTGCACCCCACAGGGTACAAATTTGTACCCTAAGAATGGAGTACGAGTTTTATAGAACGATGGAAGGGGTCCGAGTTTTCAGAGGCTTGCACCCTGGGGTATGAAATATACTGTTGTGGTCCCCTAATCCTACCTGCTCCCACCAAACCAATCCACTATGAATACCCCCAAGCTTTCACTTCAAAGGGGTTGGAAACTGGCTGATTTGACACCTCTTGAGAGCTCCAAGTGATCTCTTTAGTGGCATCCGTGCTTTGAGGAAGAAGGACAAAAGTGACTTTTTCCCAGTTTTCATATATGATGATTATGACATCAAATTACTTAAAAATGGTTGTAAAATGATGTCACGAGATATTCCCAAGCTTGTAACTCTCTATTTGTTAATAAAATATCAGCGACTCTACCCAAGTGGAGATAGGCCCCCCACTGGACCGAACCATTATAAATCTCTTATGCTATTTACTACTTTCTGCACTTATATTTCCATGTGAAACTATAATTCTTAAGTAATTAAGAATCTTTGGGGTAAATGACATATTTTATCGTCCATATTCTGCTGCTTTCATTGAGAAAACTGGGATTTGCATCTTTGTCACACATCTCTATCTCGACTTCGATGCGCTTTAGGTTCCGTTCATAACCTCCCATTGGGTCCGCTTACGGTGGTTAAGCGAACAAAGAATTAAATGATTGGCTCTTCTCCTACAGCTGAAGCTTGAATAGCTTAACAACATCAACCGGTGGACACCCCGGACAGAACTGGTATCCTTCCTCATGTGGACCCCCAAGCTCCCGTAACCCAAGCGCAGATCCATGCCCTTAATAAGAGGTATGAAAGTGAAGCTCTTGAAGTCAATCAGGCATTGAAGAAAAACATTGACCTTATGCACCAACTTCAAGAAAGTCAACGCATCGTCGCTCAACTTCAGCTCTCTCAGAACAATGCCCAACCATGGCGTACTATCTCAAAAACCTCTTCTTTTGAATCAAGGGACCCACATCAAAGAAGGAGGTTCAGTCTCATCGATAACGTTATCGTCCGGTCTAATGCTCATACCAATGGAAATAGCAACGACAACGGAAGTGGAAATGGTGATTTAACTACTGTTACTTATAGTGGGGAACACAGTACATAAACTCTCCCGATTGGTTACCAACGACAAGCCTGGTCCAAGTAAACAATCCACTCCTTGAAAGAACCCAACCGTCACTGCTCAAAACCTAGATTCTACGCTTCCGACAACCCAACAGGCCCAGGTCCCTCCGGATCAGGATGCACACCAACATGTTAAGCCTCGCTATCCATACCAAAACTAGGTCATCGATGTCGCTGAAATGGATGCGGGTGACCCGGATGTGCATCACAGAAGATGCCCGTGGAAAAGTACTCCCGAAGGTCGTCAAAACCAATGGATTCCACCAGAAGATCCACGTCCAGCATATCTCCAGGACAAGGTCTGAAGGATCATGTGAGAAATGCGAGGGAACGCCAATGACTCACGGGGAACCCACTTGAGGAGTAATCCCTTCACTAGGATCGTACACAAAGCCAAGTGGCCCTGATGCTTCAATATGCCACAGATGGCATTCTATGATGGCACGCCTCATCCTTTTGCCTTCCTAAATCGCTATGAGTGGAAGATGGAATCCAGCCAGGCCACCGACGCAGTAAAGTGAAAATGCTTCACAGTCTTCCTTTCTGGCACAACTTTGCTTTGGTTCTCTCGCCTCCGTTCCATTCTATCAACAGATACGGCCAATGTGCGACAGAACTGGTTAAGCAATTCAAAATGCACATTGACTCCGGAAAATGCCCTCACCCTATCCATTTCTTACCATGGGATGCAGAATCTCTCAAAAGCTATCTTAAATGAATCGATAGGAAACAACCAAAGAGTCTTGAAGATCTTTATGAAAAGGTCAGACAATTCTTATGTTAGGAAAAAGAGAGACGTACTCAAGCTTCCCGCAACAACCACTCCAAAAATCCACATGCCGACACCATTAGTGACAGCATCGAAGGAAAACAAGATTGAGAGGCCCCCAAAAAGGATAAAGGGGAAGTCCCCTACAAAAAAAAGCTGAAAAATGGCAGACAAGGCGGTCGAAACAACAATCAAGTTCCATTGGATCCCAAGAAGCCCGTTCATTACCAAAATTATAGGGCCTACATTCTGCTTAATCGGGATATGTTGACAATCTCTTTGGAAGCATGGAAGATACTCTATTATAAGAAGCACAACAACTGGGAATCCACTGACCACGAGAAGAACTCCGGTAGGTACTGCCGATACCACGACATGTATGGGCACAATACTAATGATTGCCGCCACCTCAGGGATGTAATCGAAAAGCTCATCCATAAGAAATGACTGGAGATGTACATTTAAGATCCTACTACCCCCGGAACAGCCACGGGTCCTCCAGCACTCGCACCTCCAACGCCCACCAGTACGGCCCCGGGTCCGTCCAATTAAAGGTGGGGTATAGTGATCAACACTATATGTAGCGGGCCTTACCCCATGCATGAAAGTTTATGTAGAATGGAACAGTATTCAAACGCCATAAAACATGCTTCTTGCAAAGTCTACTCCACTTTGGACGAGTACGTCCCTGCCAAGCTTCAAAAAACAATGCAGGACGATATTTTCTTCCGCAAGAGAGAGTCTATAGGAAATGAGATCCCAACCATAGACCCTCTCGTGATCACAACTCAGATTGGTCCTGCCTCTGACCGAAGGATATTAATCGACTCGTAAAGTTCAGTCAATACTATCTTCAAAGCTTCCTACGATCATATGGAGTTAAAAACCAAAGACATAAAACCCTGCCATGCCACGATCTATGACTTTAACGGATCTTCAAATCATCCACTAGGCATGGTCGACCTACTTGTAGAGCTTGGAGACGCGGATCGGAGCCGGGTCTGAATCCTCACCTTTGTAGTTATCGACGTCATGTCTCCATACAATGTCATGTCCCTTCCTTTTAGAATTCTGAGCTTACATGTCACTATGGTCTCTACTAATGAAGTTCCAAATAGGAAATGGGAACGCACGCAACAAGGACAATGGCAAGACCGTGCCTCCGCCTTCTTGCACCAAGACCATCTGCACATAGCAATAAAAGGCATCTAAGCCTTGGCTCAGGTGCCACTGCTGTCTTTCTGACAATCTCGATCCAAGGGAGGACGAAGGGCCCGACTCCGAAAGGGATACCCCAGTTGAACCTATGGTGGATATTTCGGTCAGCCCCGACGACCCGACAAAGGCCTTAAAAGTTGGACCACAACTCCATCCCGTAGTAAGAGAAGATCTTGTGGAATTGTTAAGGGCTAACCTCGACGTGTTCACTTGGACCCA
Source organism: Allium sativum (assembly GCA_030737875.1). Lineage (NCBI taxonomy): Eukaryota > Viridiplantae > Streptophyta > Magnoliopsida > Asparagales > Amaryllidaceae > Allium > Allium sativum. The sequence goes on from JASFAX010003731.1 coordinate 15,977, forward strand.
CTCTGATATGCATGGCATTTACTGTGTGATCTCTTGTCACAAGCTATCTCTCGACCCCTAGCAGCCTCCGATCAAGCAGAAACGCCAATTCATAAGGACCAAGAGACCGAACGCACTTAAAAAAGAGGTATATAGGCTACTCGATAACAACTTTGTTCATGAAGCCAACTACACCGAATGGTTCTCCAATCCAATTTTGATCAAAATGGAAAATGTCAAGTGGCAAATGTGTTTCGACTTCTCAAACTTAAATAAGGCATGTCCCAAAGACAGCTTCCCACTTCTGAAGATCGACCGGCTCATTGATTCAACCACTGAATACTAGCTTTTGTCCTTCATGGATGCCTACTCGGGTTACAATAAGATTCTGATGTGCCTCCCCGAACAGGATCATACTTCTTTCATAACCGACCTTGGGCTCTACAGCTATCGCGTCATTCCCTTGGGTCTTAAGAACATGGGACCAACTTACCAAAGACTATTCAACCTCATTTTCAAGGATCAGATCAAAAAATATATGGAGGTATATATGTAGTTAATATGATTGATATCAAAAATATTGAATGACCACGTCTGTGACCTCTCCGAAATGTTCTATGTCCTTTACCAATATGACATGAAACTCTGTAACAACCCGTATTTTAATAACATGTTATAAACATAAATCAAGGCAGAATTTATTTTTAAGATAAGAATCAAGGACAACGGGTTATGCCATTACATTTGTCTCGAAATTCTGCTAGGAAACGAGTCCGAGTTTTCGAAAATCGTAGTCCGTATGACCAAGTTATGGCCCTCCAAAGTTTCAGAAATTTTCGGAGTTCAAAACAGTTCGAATTCGAATTTAAACCCAGAACAGACTAGGCGGGAAAATTCCCGCCCAGGACCAGGTCGACTGGGTGGTCGACCCTAGAGTCGACCTGCCCAGGACCAGGTCGACCATAGAGTCGACCTGGGTGTCGACCTGGTACCCAGAACCCACTTTTTGGTCAGAATTCATCCTAATGTACCTGGTTCGATTTTAGTCTAGATTCGTTGGTCTGACCCTATATAAACAACCCCCCTAGCCCCTTCTCTCTACACATTTCTCTCTGGCCTTATGCTGCTCGAATTCAGGTTGAAAAGTTAGAGAAAGGGACTTCTTCTTCTACGTCGAGACTACGTTTAGAGAATTTGCTGAATTGGGGGGATTTCTAGAGCTTCTACATCGTTTCTTAAATATCAAATTCTCTAAACCACGATCTGTAAGCCCCAGTTACTTTTAGATCTAAACTCTAAATTTAATGTGAACATGTTGTAAATTGTAATTGGACCTAAGTGACGATTATCTTAGATCTATTATTATAAACCTTGGATCTAACATTGTATACCTTGGACCTGTTATTGTTCATATTGGACCTATTATTGCCACCTTGAACGTAGTACCGTTCATCTTGAATCTTGACTTGTGGAAATGTTATATGAAATTGATTTGGGGCTTATATATGTTGTAGATCCAAAAAAAAACCCTCATGACCTTTATCTTGACATGCCTGTGATGTTGAAACTATTATTGGGTTTGTTATCTTATATTTCCATGTCTATCACCCTATTTCGTTAAGTTTGATATTTGAGATCCTATTTCATATGCCAGTAATGCTATAATCATCATGCTTAACTTGTAATCACCTTTCCCACCTTATGCCAATCCCTTTTGTGTTATTCCCTATTTTGATATATTGTATTGATTCGAATTCACGTGCGTTGGGAATAAGTTTTGGGTAGTTTTAGGAAAACCTGAATTGGCTATGAACTTGACATGATTTTACATGAAGCATGACATGAAAATTTGGCATGAAATTATGCTTGAAAACTTGAACATGGACATGACACTTAGATAAACTTGAAAGTGGCCAACTCGAGGTTGGCTTGAGTTTGCAGTGTAAATATGCCCGGAACCGCCCGACGAATCCAGTAACTGCAAACAATAGGATCCAATGTGGGTAGTTGGTCATGTAGCACTTAAAATCCTGATGTTAGACTATATTGTGGTGTAAATCTGTCCGGAACTGCCCGGCGAATCCAGTTACCACAACGACTAGTCTAATGTGAGAGGTTGGGGTGCATTAATTTATTTAATGCCACATGATAGGGTTAAGTCATGAACCACTTGAATATACTTAACCAAATTGGATACAGTGATTTGATAGGGTTATGCCATGAACCACCTGAATACAATTAACCAAATTGATACATGATTTGGATAGGGTTAAGTCACAAATTTAAATGACAACACTTAACCCATTAGAAACCCTAGTTACGTGGTCCTTTTCAGCAGTAACCCACTTAGACGTATCACGATACCCTCGGACTAGGCAGGGTGGGGCATGTTTACTGGGCTGATTGTAAGCGACCAGAACGACGGCTGAGTAGGTGCGCCATTGTAGGTTCAGACGGACTATGGTCGTGCACATAGTCCGGTGTTGAAAAAGCAAGCATTGGGCACCTGTAGGTTTATACTGTGCGTTCTTGATTCGTGTCAGTGGTTGGCACCCTAGGGCTTGATACACCCTATGGTGGACCTAGCACATATGACTACATTTCACGATAGAGCCGTATGACACAGACGCACGACGAGCTAGAACTTGTAGGGAGCCGATCGATTAGTAGATCGTTCTGTAGGACCCCGAATTGGGTCACTTCATGATGTTGGGCCAAGGGATCATTTCATGGTTAATACTTGACATGGGTTAGGATACTAGTACAGTTGGTGCAGCGAATCTAGAATATGCGATGCTAGACTTGACTTATCTTGTTATCTCAGTTATCATACCTATCCTGTTATTATCCTTATGTTCCTAGTTTTCACATGTCATGTTACCTTTACTAGTTTATATACTGAAAGTCACTAGGGCTTACCAGTCTTTTCGACTGACCCTTTTTCTTTTGCCCCTTTTTCTTTCGTTCCCCCCCCCCCCCCCCCCAAGTTCTCAGTGAGGAAACTCTAGCTCTTAGCTTGGATCTAGCTTGCTTTCTGACAGTTCATGTACGGTTTGGTCTTGAGCTATGCTATGGCTGCATTACTGCTATTTTGGGGAATAATTTACTATTGCTATTTTGAGTTTATGCTTCTTTATTTAGAACTTGATGTAATGGAATAATTTGTACTTTGGATATATGAGGTTTTGACTCTTTCCACGAAAGTAATGAAATTTGGTTTTTATTTCTACCACTGCTTTATTTATGTTCTGTCTTTTGATATCTCTGTGTATGTTTACCTAGATAATTATCCACTAAAACTAGTGCATTCCCTTTTGTGAGTGACCCTAGCAGAGGTGGGGTGTTACATTTGGTATCAGAGCAGAAGGTTACCAGATTGGGCAAAAGTTTTAGAAACCTTCTGAAATTAATTTCAAAACCATTTATAAAGAAGAACTTTTCAAGAAAAGTTTTAATTTTTAAGAAAAGGCTATTCCCCAAAAGCCATTAGTACTTTCCTTTGTTTCCTCGTTTGAATCTTTTTCTTTTCGCTTTTCAGCATGGCCGATCTTAACCTTCCTGAGGGAGTACCCATACCCGGATGGTTCCGAAGGTACTTGGAAGCTAGGGCCAACGGCGCGGGCCTGGCAGACATCCCTCCTCCTCCTTCCCCAGTGGTTGAGGTTCCTCCTCCTCCTCCTCCTGGTAACACCTTTGCTAAAATATGCAAAGACTTTAAAGCAATGGGCGGCAAGAACTTCGTTGGAACTGAAACCTTCGCTGAGGCTCGAAACTGGCTAAAGGAGACTGAAGACTTGTTCGTTATTTTCGTTGTGGAGGATCATAGGAAAGTTCAGTTGGCAGCATGGTTGTTGAAAGAAGAAGCTGCATTTTGGTGGGAAGTCACCAACGCTACCAGGCCAGTTGAGACTTGGGCAGACTTTAGAGAGAGGTTTGGACTTAAATTCTTATCATCAGCAGAAGCGAACCTTCAGATGGAGAGGTTCCTGGCACTCAAGCAAGGGGACATGTCTATTAGGGAGTACGTGAATAGGTTTAATTAGCTTGCTCGGTTTGGTTTAGACTTGGTTAACACAACTGAGAAGAAGGCTCTACGCTTTGCTCGAGGATTGAGCGAGCCACTCCACAGTATGGCCATGACTCATGTACCCATGGGGGCGACCTTTGAAAGCTTGGTGAATATGGCCCTGCTTCACGAGGAAGACAAGGGTGACAAGAAGGAGGTTAAGCATAATGAGAAACAGAACAAGAAAGCTGACTTCAAGAAGGGAGGCAACAAGAATAACAAGAACAACAACAACAACAATGCTAACAAACCACGTGAGAATAGGAAGTGCAACTTTTGTGGTATTACGGGACATCTGGCAAAAGATTTTAGAAGGAAGAAGAGAAATTTGGGTGAATGCTTTCATTGTGGGGATAATGGACACATCAGCAAGGATTGCCCTAAGAAGCAAGGACAGGGAAAAGGGCAGACCCAGCGAGCAGGACCTTCTGGAGGGCAGTTGCATGCTCTCAACACCACTCCAGCACTTGATCGAGGTAGTAATATTTCTGTAGAAAGCCTTGTTTACATTTCTGAATTTCCTGTTCGAACCTTATCTGACTCTGGCGCATCGCATACTTTTATCTCTTCTGATATTGTTGAGAATCTGCACCTAAGTACTAGTCTAGTTGATGATCCCATTAGTGTTTCAAATCCGATTAGGGGCTCCGCCCATTTATCTATGATTTGTGTTGATTTGAGGATTTCTATCTTAAGCGTAGAATTCACGTGTAATGCTTATGCTCTCAGATTCATGGGATATGGTTTAATTCTGGGCATGGATTGGCTGTCCAATTATGGATCCATCCTTGATTATGAACGAAGGGTAGTGAGGCTCATGACACGCCTTGGTAATACCCTTGAACTTTCTTGTAACCCGAAGGGTCCGGTCATGCTTTGTTATCTTGAATCTCTTGAATCATCCGTCGACAATCTGCACTCCGTGAGAGTGGTCTGGGAATATCCAGATATCTTTGATGAGGTGAAGGGGTTACCCCCTAAACGCGAGATAGACTTCCGAATTTATCTTGTTGATAATGCCAAGCCTGTTTCATTGCCCGTTAGGCACATGGCCCCGCGAGAAAGGAGAGAGCTCAGTAAACAAGTCAAGGAGTTGCTTGAGAACAATTTCATAAGACGAAGCATTTCTGAATGGGGTGCTCCGGTGGTATTCGCTACTAAAGCGGATGGTTCGCTTCGTCTGTGCGTAGATTATCGTGAGTTAAACAAGCTGACAAAGAAAAATAGGCACCCACTACCAAGAATCGACGATCTTTTTGACCAGCTTGTAGGAGCATCTGTTTTCTCTCAACTCGATCTAGCCACAGGTTTGCATCAGCTCAGAGTGGCTGAGGATAGCATTGAAAAAACTGCGTTTAGGATTCCAGATGGGTTCTTCGAATGGCTCGTCATGCCGTTTGGGTTAACGAATGCACCCGCGTACTTTGTAGATCTGATGAGTAGGGTGTTTCGGGAGTTCCTTAACAACTTTATGGTGGTTTTCGTGGACGATATCTTAATCTTCTCAAAGGATGAAGTAGAGCATGCTAGACACCTCAAGGAAGTCATGGATACGCTTAGAGCACACCAGTTAAAGGCGAAGTTCTCCAAATGCCATTTTTGGAGGGAGGAAGTTTGGTTTCTTGGGCACGTAGTTTCTAAGCAAGGTTTAGCTGTGGACCCCGCAAAGGTAGTTGCAGTGCAAGACTGGAAAATTCCTAAGAATGCAACAGAGGTGAGAAGCTTTCTTGGTTTGGCGGGCTTTTATAGGAAGTTCATTAAGGACTTCGCTAAGATTTCAGCCCCTCTTACTAAGTTAACAAAGAAGAACCTAGTGTTTGCATGGGACATAGAATGTGAGATTGCTTTTCAGAGACTCAAGAGAGCCCTCACCATAGCTCCAGCTTTAGCATTACCCGACGGAGGTAAGATGTTTACGGTGTACACAGATGCGTGCGGCACGGGTTTAGGTGCTGTCCTAATGCAAGATGGAAGAGTGATATGCTATGGGGGTAGACAACTTAAAGTTCATGAGAAGAACTATCCCACACATGACTTGGAGTTGGCAACGATTGTTTTTGCACTTAAAACTTGGCGTCATTATCTCCTAAGGGAGAGATTCGAGCTGTATACCGAACACAAATCGCTTAAATACCTCTTTTCGCAAAAAGATTTGAATCTGAGACAACAGTGGTGGATGGAATTCTTGGCATCATAAGACTTCGATATAACGTATACCCATGGCAAGGGTAATGTGGTGGCAGATGCGCCAAGTAGAAAAAGGTTGACCTTGAGCCACTTGTTTGTTGAAAGAAAAAGTCTAGAGTTTATAGCAACCTTTGATTTTACACCTGTTGTTGAGTTGTTGACTGCTACGCTAGCATCCCTTGAATTAAGGCCTACTCTTCTAGATCAAGTAGGGACTTCACAGAAGGAAGACCAACAGATGATTGAAATCATGGGCAAGTTGATTAGTGGTGAGATGTCAAGTCACCTCAGTAGGTATGCCATAGATGACAGGGGATGGCTAAGGCGCGATGGAAGGCTATGTATCCCACAAGTGGGAGACTTAGTAAGGAAAGTCCTCGAGGAGGCGCATCACTCGAAGATGACCATACATCCCGGAGGGGATAAGATGTACAAGGATATGAAACGCATTTTCTTTTGGGCTGGAATGAAGAAGGACGTGGCGGAGTTCGTTTTGAAGTGCATGGTGTGCCAACAAGTAAAGGCCGAGTCAAAGAAGCCCGGTATGCTATTACACCCTTTGGAGATTCCACAATGGAAATGGGAAAGTATCTCGATGGATTTCGTGGATGGACTGCCTACGTCAAGGAAGGGAAATACTAGCATATGGGTCATAGTTGATAGACTCACGAAAAGTGCCCACTTCATTCCGGTGAAAAGCGAGAGGACCGCATCATGGCTAGCGTCTATTTACCTTCGAGAGGTAGTACAATTGCACGGGGTTCCTTCTAGTATAGTAAGTGATCGTGATCCGATTTTCACTAGCCAGTTCTGGAATAGTCTAAAAGAAGCAATGGGTACACGACTAAATTTAAGTACAGCATATCACCCACAGACGGATGGACAAACCGAAAGGGTAAATAGGGTACTGGAGGATCTTCTGAGGCTATGCATTCTTGACTTTGGTGGTACTTGGGAAGACCATCTCCCTCTCGTGGAGTTTGCATATAATAATAGTTACCAGGCTAGCATCGGAATGGCACCGTTCGAGGCCTTGTATGGAAGACCGTGCAAGTCACCAACTTGTTGGTGGGAGACGACAGACAAGCTTATACTTGGGCCCGACATGATAAGGGACACTTCTAAGAAGATTGAGTTGATACGAAGACGGATGAAAGCGGCCCAAGATAGACAAAAATCTTATGCGGACAAGAGAAGGACAGACCTAGAGTTCAAAGTCGGAGATATGGTCTTTATAAAAGTCTCTCCTTTGTGCAATGTGGTTCGTTTTGGAGAGGTTGGAAAGCTAGCACCGAGGTTCGTAGGACCGTTCCCTATCACTGAGAGGATTGGACAGATGGCCTATAAGGTAAAATTACCCGAGAGGCTGGCCGGAGTACACAATGTCTTTCACGTCTTGCATCTCCGAAAGTGCTTACATGAGTCAGCCGAAGTGGTTGAGCCAAGCATCCTTGAAGGCGTAGAAGTGGAGAAAGAAGCAACTTTGAGGCGAGTTCTGATTCGTATCTTAGGAGCAGAGATTAAAAAGCTAAGGAATCGAGAAGTCGGGCTAGTCAAAGTACAGTGGAGTGAAGCCTAAGAAGACGCAACTTGGGAAACCGAAGAGAAGATACGCGCACTATACCAATTTCTTTTTTAGGGCACTTTCTCGATCTTTTTCCTATAAGTTTGAAAATCTTTTCGTATCATGTTATGTTTGTCTTGTTATCTTCTCCACCTTATCTTGAGAACCTTAGGTAGAACCATATGGGTGTAAACATGTGATTGAAACATGTTATGGTTGATGTTTGCAAATGGTTGCAAGTGTTTGCAAGTGACTACTATTGGATGCATGACACACATTAGGCACTAGACCGGCTCAGTCACATTTTCATATTGCATATGCATGAGTGCTTATAATTGTACATGGATGGAACTTGTTATGCTATCACTTGGACGTTGCATATGAATGAATGTTTTGTGCACTCATGTAAAGATTATAAATTATGTTAGGAATTTGCATACATGTTGGACTCATTACACTAACATATTTTGCATTAAGGAGGTTTACTGAATCAGTAACCGCCTGATCTTTTGCATCAGATAAAGTACATATACACACACTTACTGCATATGTTCATACGGCATTAGAAATCTTTTAAGGACAATGGTTGCCTGTGGATGATGTTTTGAGTAGAAGGATGATTGGATGGTAGGACATACTTCCTATCTTAGAGATTTCGGGGACGAAATCCTTTAAGGAGGGCAGAATGTAACAACCCGTATTTTAATAACATGTTATAACCATAAATCAAGGCAGAATTTATTTTTAAGATAAGAATCAAGGACAACGGGTTACGCCATTACATTCGTCTCAAAATTCTGCTAGGAAACGAGTCCGAGTTTTCGAAAATCGGAGTCCGTGTGACCAAGTTATGGCCCTCCAAAGTTTCAGAAATTTTCAGAGTTCAAAACAGTTCGAATTCGAATTCAAAATTCGAATTTAAACCCAGAACAGACTGGGCGGGAAAATTTCCGCCCAGGACCAGGTCGACTGGGTGGTCGACCCTAGAGTCGACCTGCCCAGGACCAGGTCGAGCATAGAGTCGACCTGGGTGTCGACCTGGTACCCAGAACCCACTTTTTGGTAAGAATTCATCCTGATGTACCTTGTTTGATTTCAGTCTAGATTCGTTGGTCTGACCCTATATAAAAAACCCCCTTAGCCCCTTCTCTCTACACATTTCTCTCTGGCCTTATGCTGCTCGAATTCTGGTTGAAAAGTTAGAGAAAGGGACTTCTTCTAGGTCGAGACTACGTTTAGAGAATTTGCTGAATTGGGGGGGATTTCTAGAGCTTCTACATCGTTTCTTTAATCGCTAATTCTCTAAACCACGATCTGTAAGCCCCAGTTACTTTTAGATCTATAAATTTAATGTGAACATGTTGTAAATTGTAATTGAACCTATGTGACGATTATCTTAGATCTATTATTATAAACCTTGGATCTAGCATTGTATACCTTAGACCTGTTATTGTTCATATTGGACCTATTATTGCCACCTTGAACCTAATACCGTTCATCTTGAATCTTGACTTGTGGAAATGTTATATGAAATTGATTTGGGGCTTATATATGTTATAGATCCAAAAAAGAAAAATCCCTCATGACCTTTATCTTGACATGCCTGTGATGTTGAAACTATTATTGGGGTTGTTATCTTATATTGCGATGTCTATCACCCTATTTCGCTAAGTTTGATATTTGAGATCCTATTTCATATGCCAGTAATGCTATAATCATCATGCTTAACTTGTAATCACCTTTGCCACCTTATGCCTATCCCTTTTGTGTAATTCCCTGTTTTGATATATTGTATTGATTCGAATTCACGTGCGTTGGGAATACGTTTTGGGTAGTTTTAGGCAAACCTGAATTAGCTATGAACTTGATATGATTTGACATGAAGCATGACATGAAAATTTGGCATGAAATTGTACTTGAAAACTTGAACATGGACATGACACTTAGATAAACTTGAAAGTGGCCAACTCGAGGTTGAGTTGAGTTTGCAGTGTAAATCTGCCCGGAACCGCCCGACGAATCCAGTAACTGCAAACAATAGGATCCAATGTGGGTAGTTGGTCATATAGCACTTAAAATCCCGAGGTTAGACTATATTGTGGTGTAAATCTGTCCGGAACCGCCCGGCGAATCCAGTTACCACAACGACTAGTCTAATGTGAGAGGTTGGGGTGCATTAATTTATTTAATGCCACATGATAGGGTTAAGTCATGAACCACTTGAATATACTTAACCAAATTGGATACGATGATTTGATAGGGTTAAGTCATGAATCACTTGAATACACTTAACCAACTTGATACATGATTTGGATAGGGTTAAGTCACGAATTTAAATGACAACACTTAACCCATTAGAAACCCTAGTTACATGGTCCTTTTCAGCAGTAACCCACTTAGACGTATCATGATACCCTAGGACTAGGCAGGGTGGGGCACGATTACTGGGCTGATTGTAAGTGACCAGAACGACAACTGAGTAGGTACGCCATTGTAGGTTCAGACGGACTATGGTCGTGCATGTAGTCCGGAGTTGAAAAAGCAGGCATTGGGAACCCATAGGTTTATACCGTGCGTGCTTGATTCGTGTCAGTGGTTGACACCCTAGGGCTTGATACACCCTATGGTGGACCTAGCACAGATGACTACATTTCATGATAGGGTCGTATGACACATACACACGACGAGCTAGAACTTGTAGGGAGCCGATCGATTAGTAGATCGTTCTATAGGACCCCGAATTGGGTCACTTCATGATGTTGGGCCAAGGGATCATTTCATGGTTAATACTTGACATGGGTTAGGGTACTAGTACAGTTGGTGCAGCGAATCTAGAATATGCGATGCTAGACTTGACTTATCTTGTTATCTCAGTTATCATACCTATCATGTTATTATCCTTATGTTTAATTCCAGTTTTCACATGTCATGTTACCTTTACTAGTTTATATACTGAAAGTCACTAGGGCTTACCAGTCTTTTTGACTGACCCTTTTTCTTTCGTTCCCCCCCCAGGTCCTCAGGGAGGAAACTCTAGCTCTTAACTTGGATCTAGCTTGCTTTCTGACAGCTCATGTACGGTTTGGTCTTGAGCTATGTTATTGCTGCACTACTGCTATTTTTGGGAATAATTTACTATTGCCATTTTGAGTTTATGCTTCTTTATTTAGACCTTGATGTAATGGAATAATTTGTACTTTGGATATATGAGGTTTTGACTCTTTCCACGAAAGTAATGAAATTTGGTTTTTATTTCTACCGCTGCTTTATTTATGTTCTGTCTTGTGATATCTCTGTGTATGTTTACCTAGAAAATGCTCCACTGAAACTAGTGCATTCCCTTTTGTGAGTGACCCTAGCAGAGGTGGGTTGTTACAAACTCAATCCCTAGAAATTCTCTTTCGGCATTGCTTCGAGAAAATTCTTGGGTTATATTGCCAATTCACAAGGCATGGAAGCCAACCTGGATAAGATCAAAGCTATCCAAGACATTCAAGCCCCTTAGAGCAAAAAGAATGTTCAAATTTTAAATGGGAAGGTCTCTGCTTTAAGTCGATTCATCTCTAAAGCCACCGAAAAATGCATTCCCTTCTTCGACATACTACGAAAAGGGAAGCGAAACTTTGCGTGGACCTCAGAATGCATCTCTGTATTCAAGGACCTTTTTAATCACTTGGAGCGGCCACCTACCTGGTCCAAACCTATGTAACACGAGGTCTTGTATGTTTATTTGGTTGTTTCTATATTGGCAATCAGCTCCACGCTTATACGAATCGAGGATCGTGTTTAACGACCCATTTATTACATCAGCAAGAGATTAACGGGGGCATAAAAGGACTACCCAAAGCTCGAGAAGATAGCCTACTGCATATTGATCTCCTCCCAGAAACTACGACCATACATTCAATCTCACCCTATCAAAGTCTATACTGACCACTCGTTACGATAGGTCCTACAGTGACCTAAGGCATCTGGACGACTGCTAAAGTAGAACATAGAGCCGTGTCAATTTGAAATCATGTTCATCCATTGTCGAGCCATCCTTGGACAAGCCCTCACCGATTTCGTACCGGAATTCACCATCGTGGAAGAACCTCTTTCGGAGGATATCAAGACTCTAGAAATTCAACGAAAGCTGTTCGTGGACAGGTCTTCCAACAATAAGTGCTCTGGCGCCAGAGTTGTGCTTATCACATCAGAAGAGAACCCAATATGATATGCTTTGAAGCTCAACTTCCCTGCTACTAACAATGATGCAGAATACGATGACATGATAGTTGGACTTAGAATTTTAGTCGAACTTAACATCAGGGCCATCCAAATCTACTCTGACTCGCAGCTCATTATGTGTCAAGTACAAGGAGAATACCAAGCCAAGGGGGTACGAATCGTTCCCAACCTCGCTCAAGTTCATGAGCTTCTCACCAACTACGACCGTTATATAATCACGCATAACCCTCAAGAACAAAATGAAAAAGTAGGCTCATTAGCCAAGTTAGCAAGCTCCAAGGACGCACACCTTATGGGGCTTTCCCTAGTCGAAGTACTCGAGTCTCCAAGCATTAATCCGATGAATAATGATTCTGTAATGGCAACAGAGACATGAACGTAGCCTCAGTCTTGGATGACACCGATAAAGAACTACTCGCAACATTGAACCCTCCCGGGATACTACAAAGAAAGACGGGCACTCAATCACTAGTTATCTCACTACGTCATCCTGGATGGAGCACTCTACCGCAAAGGTTTCTTTGTCCTACTACTCTGATGCGTAGCCCATGACGACGCTGGTCGTGTACTGATAGACATGCACGATGGCAAGTGCGACGACTAAACAGAACTGCAAACTCTAGCAAGAAAGATCATCAAGTATGACTACTTTTGGCCCACACTCGATCAAGATGTCGTAAATCATGCCAATAAAAGTGACAAGTGCTAGAGCTTCTCAAAGATCCCAAGAGCCCCACCTAACGAGCTAAAGCAAATTGTCAGCCCTTGGTCGTTCATCATGCGGGGGATAGACATCATCAGGACTCTTCCGATGGCCAGAGGCGCGACACGTTATGCCATCATCGCGGTTGATTACTTCACCAAATTGGCGGAAGCCAAAGCTCTCGCTATGATCACCACCAAGAAAGTAATCAACTTCGTCATCTGTAATATCACACCCGCTATTGAGTCCCATAGACCATCATTTCAAACAATGGAACCCAGTTTGAAAGCGCAGAATTCAAGACCTACTGTCACCGACACAATATTGAAAAGTGATTCTCGGCAATGGCTCACTCTGAGGCCAATGGGCAAGTTGAGGCTGTTAACAAAGTGATTAAATCCATCATCAAGAAGTGTTCAGAAAAGGCTAGAGGCTTATAGGCACACAAACTCCCTCTGGCCCTATGGGCCTACCGAACCACCCATAAGTCAGTGATCGGCCACACTCCATTCGCCCTTGCCTATGGATCCGAAGACTTCATCCCTGTTAAGTTAAAGCTTCAATCTCATCGAGTTACCTATTATGATCCGAAAACCAATTAAGATTTACTTATGGAGTCGCCCGATTTGCTCGAGGAGAAAAGGAACAAGGCCGAGCTAAGAGCTACCGCTCAACATCAACGAGTAGCCCGATACTTCAACTCTAAAGTCCACCGTAAGGATCTCAATATCGGCGACCTCATCCTAAATTGGATCTTTCCCACATTGATTAGTTTCATTCCTCGCTGGGAAGGTCAGTACATCATAAAACAGAAGATCAAAGATGGTACTTTCAATCTTGCAACCGTGGATGTAGCTGAGCTCTCAAACGCATGGAATAGCGAACATATCCATCGCTACTTCACATAACTTAGTGTACAGTTTTTCTTCTTTCCGACGATGTTTTGTTTACTTGAAATTCAAGGCATTATAAAGGCTATTACTGCCAAAGTTATTAGTAAAGATGATGTGCAATTCTTTATGTCCTCGATATGTTTAGTTCTTGCATGATATGTGTTAATGTGAAATGTTGGCTTAGTAACGATCAACCCCAACTGTGTCGAGAACACACGGATAACAAATCATAAAGATGCAAGGAAAAGTAAATAAATAAGGAAGACACAATATTTTATATTGGTTTGTCTTAAAACGATGCCTATATCCACTTGTAATCTTTGCTTATACCGTCGATTACAGGTTACAGTAGTTTTTTTAGTGGAGAAAAGTGGAGATCATAAAGTCCTTGTTTTGTTTGAGGGGCACGGTTAGTTGTTTCCAATATACCGAACGTGAGTAGATTGTGGAGAATTCAACATGCCTTTCCATTTTCAGTAATGGTGTAGTTATAGGTGAAGAAGATGGGCTGAGCTGTGTGCCACGTAGCTTGCCTCTTTTTTGGAGTTTAGACATGTAGAGCTCGATCCGGCTGAATAGTTGCTCCGAAGGGACCCTGTATACCGATGAGTAATAGTTCCCTCGAGAATTGTGGTTTAGGTGGCTCTTAAACTTTGGCATACCAAAAGCAGTGCTTTGGCCGAAAGTGTTGACCGCTTCAGTAGCCTTGAGAATCGGGCCTCGTTGGGAAGTGGACGACTCATCTAGATATTTCTAGGTGGACCTAGTTATATCTCGTCGATCCATTTTTCAGGATCGGTTGACTCGGTTAGTTAGATGAATGATTAGATCAAAAGGAAGCGTGCTGCTTGTTGGAGAATGGGTCGGGCCGAACCATTCTTGGACATTTTTAAATAATGGCCTTTCATTGGGGTTGGTCGGTGCTTTGTGGTGAGGCTTATGAGATTGGGATTCGATTCATCGAGTCATGACAGCTTATGTAAAAAAGTTGGTCAACACTTTAACCCCTAGAACATAGCTTTCTTGTAAAGGAAGGTGTGTTCTGGATCTTCAGAGACGGATATTGTATTGGAGCCCACAGTACAAAGAGCTATGGTTGCAACAAAACATATTAAGACCAGAAAACCGACGATCGATGATTGTAATTAGGCCGGAAAACCGACGATCGCTAGAGATCCTATTAAGGCCAGAAAATCGATAATCATCTGAATGATCGTATTAAGGCCGGGAACCGATGAATGTATATCAGCGAGTCGACCTTTCTGAATTGATCTTGATAGGAGCAACAGACCTAGGGTCCCATCCATTTGAGGATACCTGCATAAAGATTGAAGTACGAACATCTATTGTAATTGGTTTCACTTGGTAAGGCGGTGTAGCCATTCAGTACCAAGATTTTCGGAGGTTGATCATTAACCATGTAATGATAAAATTGTTTTGAGAATAAGCTCTACTCATAAAGGAGTTTGTCATGTCTTAACAAGTGGAATAATCTAAGGGACGAGTATACGTCATGCTCGGTTTAGGAAGTTGGTGAGCATTAACTGTGCTCGTCTTTAACAAACAATATAGGGCGAATATCTGTCGTACTCGACTTAGGATTCTTTGATGAGTAGTAATAATACCTAGTTTAAAAGAGTTAGCGAGTATGACTCATACCCGACTTACAAACTTGGCGAGTGTTGACCACACTCGGCTTTGGAGTAGGCGAGTATCTATCAAACTCGGCTTATGAATGGGTGAGTATCCATCATAGTCTGCTTAGGAGTGAGCGAGTATTCCATCATACTTGGCTTACGAGTGGGCAAGTATCTATCATACTCGGCTTACGAATGGCTGAGTATCCGTCATACTCGGCTTACGAATAAGCGAGTATCCGTTATACTCGGCTTACGAATGGATGAGTATCTATCATATTCAGATTACGAATGGGCGAGTATCCATCATACTCGGCTTAGGATGGGCGAGTATCCATCATACCCGACTTAGGAATGGGTGAGTTCATCATACTCAGCTTAGGGGTGGTGCAGGTATGATGGCAGGCGTTGACCATTCTCGGCTTAAAGATGGTGGCAAGCACTGATCATACTGGGATCTGGCGAGCATCTGTTATGCTCGACATAGAATTGTTCAAACATAGAGTATGTTTGAAAAAGACAGTTTATTGCTGCTAAAATGCCAATACAACAAAGTAAATACAAATTCTAAAAAGAGCGATAGTTGAATCCAGAGCACGTTTAGGGGCTGTACCTACACGCGTCTACTTTAATATAACCACATTATTACACTGAAAATTGCAAAAGTACTTTTCCTAAGAAATGAGAAGAATTTGCGATGATTCGGACTGAATCAATTAATGATGATGCCGCGTTTGCTGGTCTCAGGGTCCTTTTCGTTTTGAGGAACTTGAGTACCGACCAGAGTAACTTAGCGAAGGTTGTGGCGGTGTGGCCCATACAGATCTCTTAACATATTCAGGTATCTCTTCGTGTCTGACCCTCTCTTCAATAAGATTGCGCAAATATCTATAGTCATTGGTGCCGTGACCTGCTGCTATGTTATGATACATGCAATGTTTTCTGGATTCGATTTCTCTTTGAGCTGGCTTGCTTCGAGGAGGCATGGGGAAAGGTAGAGATCCTTGTATATAAGGTAGATATCGAGCAAGTGGGAGTTAAGCTCGGTGTATCAGTCGTACTTGTTCTCTTTCCGGGTTCGTACGTTCCAATCGTACCTTTTCGGAGCTTTTCCATTATTCCAGCAATTGACGCTGCAAAGGCCTCCGTCTTTTGTAGCAAGTACTTCGAGGTTCTTCATTTTGATGCTGGAATTTTCCTACTAGAGGAACCTATCAACTTCGGCATAGAAGTATTCAACATCTTTGTGGGGGTCTCTGGTAATAGATATCCTGAATTTGGATCTACTTTGAACGTCGACTATGGCGGTCATGAGCACCACAAACGACTCAGGTCGGTCGACTGATGCTGCATCCGCATTGAATCTTTCCATGTAGGATCGCAAGGTCTCCCCGGAACGTTGCTTGATGGTCCAGAGAAACATGGCGCTCCTTGCCCGAGAGATATGAACTCTGAACTGTTCGATGAAGTTGGTGAATAACATATTCTAGTTGTTGATCGGCTTAGTTGTTAGCTGATGGAACCACATGCCAGCTATGTTAGTGAGAAAGAGGGGGAAGCACTTGTCCATGACATTAGTTGATGCCAATGGTACTTCCATGTGACGCATGTATCACATGAGATGAATGGTCGGGTCGGTCTTGCCATTGTAGGGCTCTAGGACCGGAAGCTTGAAGTTTGGAGGATTGCGGGAATTTGTGATCTCCCTTGTTAATGGACTACGATGGATGTCCTTAACATCCTATTGAGAAGACATACCTCGGGTGAAGCGTTTGATGATGCTTGCTAGCTGGCTTTCATCTCTAAGGAGTCACTGCCACGAATCCAATTATGTATTGGGAGTATGGGTGAGAATCTCGATGCTAGGATCCAATGAAAGCATGCTCGGAAGGGGAACGGTTGGTTGGGTTTGTCCTCCGAGAGTTGAGTGAAGGTGAGAATGAGGTCTTATCCTAGCTTCGGAACCTGGTGCGGCTGCAGCTAAAGTTGCATGGGAATTATTCGACCAAACCATATCCACTACTGTTGGAGGTAATGGGCCCAGCTGAATGGTATCCATCCAAGGCTCGATGTTACCCCCGTTCCGAGCGATGTTAGAAGGGTTTACGATAGCATTTCCCTCCGTGACGTTGATGACCGACATGGTAGAGTGATCTTGGCGACGCAGAGCATTGTTGTCCCCAGCTCTTCTTTGAAGGGGAGGCTGCATAAGTCTACTTTGTGGTAAGATACTGGGTCGAACTGGAGGCGGCAACATTCCTGGTTCTAGCTGACCCAAAGTTTGAGCTGGATCAGAGGCCGTTTGTCCAAGAGGCATTGGGAGGGAATATGGTTGACCGCGTTGCTGGGTCGAGCTGGAAGGAAGAAAAGGTATGAACTGATCTGGGGCTTGAGTCTCCGTAGAGCGAAGATCAATTGTTGCCCCAGCCTCGCCCGGTGTAGGAAATGATATTGGAATGTGAGATCCCTTTTCCACCCAAACAAGGAGACCATTCATCGCTTCGTACTGACATTTGTGAAGTTCACCCTAAGATGCCATCTGGTTTTTAAACTCAGCCAAAAATTTATCCATGTCGTCCCTAGTGAGATATTGGTACGGCTCTCTATGGGTGGAAGCCTCTTGGCTTGCCTCCACTGCTACTGTTCCCATGCATCAGCAGGTCGGGATTGATCGTGCGAGGGTGCATCCTTCTACCGCTTCGTCATCGTAAGATTTAGAAATTGCTGAAGGTAGTCAAAGGTCTTAAGATTTATAATGATGCCTACGTCCACTCATAATCTTGGTTTATACTGTCGATTATAGGTTAAAGTAGTTTTTTCAATGGAGAAAAGTGGAGATTACAAAGTCCTTGTTTTGTTTGAGGAGCACGGTTGGATGTTTCCAGTATACCAAGCATGGGTAGATTGTGGAGAATTCAACATGCCTTTCCATTTTAAGTAATGATGTATTTATAGGTCAAAAATATGGGTTGAGCTGTGTGCCACACGGCTTGCCTCTTTTTTGGAATTAAGACACGTGGAGCTCGATCCGGCTGAATAGCTGCGGCGGAGGGACCCAGTCTACAACTGAGTAATAGTTCTCTTGAAAATTGAGGTTTACGTGGCTCTTAAGATTTGGCGTATCAAAGGCAGTGCTTTGGCCGAAAGTGTTGACCACTTATGTAGCCTTGAGAATCGAGCCTCATTGGGAAGTGGAAGACTCATTTAGATATTTCCAAGTGGACCTAGTTATGTCTCCCCGATCCGTTTTTTAGGAACGGTTGACTCATTCAGCTAGATGATTGCTTAGATCAGAAGGAAGCATTCTGCTTAAAGGAGAATGGGTCGGGCTGAACCATTCTTAGATATTTCTGAATAAAGGCCTTCCGTTGGGGTTGGTTCGTGCTTTGTGGTGAGGCTTCTGAGAATAGGCTTCGGTTCATCGAGTCATGATAGCTTTTGC
Organism: Allium sativum; assembly: GCA_030737875.1. NCBI lineage: Eukaryota > Viridiplantae > Streptophyta > Magnoliopsida > Asparagales > Amaryllidaceae > Allium > Allium sativum. Next base: position 34,678 of record JASFAX010003731.1, read on the forward strand.
CAAAATTTGGTTAATAACATGTTTGATTTACCATCACAACTGGCTTGCATACACAGACACACGAGCACTGGATCGGCACCCCAAGCACTGAAGTTGGTACAACCATTTAAGCCTCGAACTAACGACGAGGCCGAACAAAAATAGCATCGATTTGGCACCCAGAGCACGGAAGCCGGTACCGCCACTCAAGTCTCGAATGAAAGATGAGACCAAGTATAAATAACAACTCATGAGTCCCGAGCCCGCGATGCGACCGAGTATAAACAACTCTTCTCGAATCTCGATTCAACGACAAGACCAAGTATAAATCATTCCACTCCTAAGTCCCCGGACATGGGGGCATTCCACCAGCCAAGCCAGGGTGATACCAACCACTCCCACGGCTCCATCCGACCCATCAGGTCAGGATCCGAATACCTCTTGAACCTTGACCCAGTGATGAGGTCGAGTATAAATCCTTTTGTTACCAAGTCCGCGGAATTGGGGGAATCCCATCGGCCACTATCCGACCCAACGGGTCCAGATCCGGGAACCCTTTGGCGAATAAATGACACTCTCGTCCTCTAAACCCGAAGGAATGACAGAAGAGACAAAATCGGATGAATCGTGACATCCCCGCCTTCTCATGACTTAGAACTAATGAGCTCGGGCAGTTCAAGAGAGAGGGTACTTGACCTGAATTCCACGCACCTCAGGATTCTTGAATAAAGGAAACCCCATGAGCGGAACTAGCGTGATCTTCGCACGACTAGGGACTTCTCCAGAGCGGGGTCACTAATCGCTTTTTTGTGAGTCTAACAACAAGTACACTTGTGTAAATATAGGACGCTTACATAAGACAAACGTTCGAACACCTAACATGAAATGCTATTTATATAGTTAGCTAATACTTTAATTTCCCATACATAAGCAAACTACATGTCTAATATATTTCTTTCTAACAACAAGGTGTACATGAAAACAACACCATTCCTCCAAAAGACCAATAGCGAGGGTCGTACTCGCGTATACTATCAGCATACATAACCAAAATATCGCTAACATCTATTGCAATTACTGCTGCTACCCATATTTCTTTTTTCATTTATTTTATATACAGACTCGGCACTAGATAGGCCACCACCAGTGATGGAACCCTTCCTTCCCGAACCTCTTCCACCTTTTCTTCCTCTGCCATTTGTAGGAGTAGCTGACTCGTGAGTAACCGAGGTGCGTTTTCCACCATCATCCTCGCCACTTGTAATCTCCGTGACGTCCCCAGGGGCAATATATTGTTATGGCTTAGGGGAAATGTCAGTAGTAAGGGTCAACATGGCATCACCTCCTCCTAGAGTTTTCTTGGCCTCCGACTCGGTCTTCTTCTTAGCATCCCTGGCAGCCGTCCGATCAGCTAGTTTCTTAGATTTGAGTTGCATAGTTGCATCCACCTAAAGCTTTTACTAGGTCGCCTCGGCCTTTTTGTAAGCTTCACCATCGGCTTTCTTCTTCGTGGCCTTGTCGGAGACTCTCTCCTTCTCTTCTTCGTCAGCCGACTTCTTCTTCTTGACCTCTTTGGCGGCTCTTTCTTTCTCAACCTCGGTGTCTACTTTCTTCTTCGCCACTACAGTGGCAGCTTTCTTCCTGGCCTTCACCTGCGCCTCTTGAAAGGTAACCTCATTCTTCCTCCTCTTCTCCTCCAACTTTTTAGACTTGGCCACCATATGAGCCTCTTGGTCTTCCACCATCGCCTCCATTTTCGATTTGTTTGCCTCAGTTGGGCCCGTCACATGGATACTTTGGCCGTATACACCTTCTTTTTCCTCCAGAAGACCCTTATAAATCGGGGACCCAATCTCAACATTTGAGAAGGTATCCACATGACCGCTTTCCTCTCCAAATCATATTCCTTGTTGTCCCAATCTAGGCTTAGTTGTTTGGGGAAGGATAGGGGCGATGTCCGGAGTCACAACATCTCTAGGAGGGGTTGCACAGTAAAAATCTAACTATTTAGTCCACAAATTCGATAATCACATCATCTTCAAGTATTCATGGTAATGAAGATTTACCTCCAGAAAGGAATGTTGTGGGTATGATAGGAAGGGTTCCCGCTGTGGCGGTAAAAGCAGATCCCGTCGCTCCCAATCCTGGGCGCTCAGGGTCATACTCAGCCGAGACCTAAATTGGGATAGCCGGATGGCTGGTTGTAGTGGAAGCTAGAACTGGCGGCCAATAAGAGCTTCCCTCAACAAATGTTTGAGCAACTACCACACTCTCGTTAGCTACAAACTTTCGCATCTCGGCAGCATGCTTGGCCTACTCTCCCTCTCTGCATCTTCCTGCAGTAATCTCCTCCCTTCTTCAAGTTTATTATGCTCCTCGTCAGTCAGGAGGTCTATCATTAGTTGATGCTCATTTAAAGTTCCTACATCCACTGGACGTAGGCAAGCCTCATACGAGACTAACCTTTCCCAAGTTTGGGTCAACACCTGAGAGTAATCTCCAACTTATGAGATTCCATGAAACTTTAAGGCCTTGACATATATATTTCAGATATGCTCTTCTAGGGATGCCTTCACCCAAGACTCTGCATCCTCGACCTCCTCCTCCAAGCTCTCCACTTCCCTCAGATGCTCAACTTTCAACCCATCCACCGAGCTCAATACGTCCTTACTACTAGCCTTGGCCTCTTCCTTCTCCTTCTTAGCCGCCTCCAATTGCCAACTTAGCTTGGCTACCTCCTCCTGAAGCTTCTGAGTCCCCTCATTCTCAGCTTTCAACCTCTCGTTCTCATTCCCCAGAGAATCATTTTCCACTGGAAGCTAGGATACCCTTTCGTTATCCTTCCCTAGTTGGGCATTCACTTCTACCAGATTGGTTTTATCCCTTTTTAGGGTGGTATTCTCAATTGTTAGTGAGGCGAATTTATCCATAAAGGTCGAAGCTGCATGCTCCACCTCCTTCTTCAGCTTCTCATACGTTTCCATCAGCTCCGTTGTACAAAAACGATAAAAGTCAGCATTCAATGAAACAACTGCAAAAAAATAAATAGTTACAACACAAGAAACAGATTCACATATTTCCTTCTCCAAATTACGGATGGTGGTCCGCTAGGCATCGATACTCAATGCACGACTCTAGATCTCAACATTTTTCTTCCTAATCAAGTCTAAAAGGTGCAAGAAGTACTTAGTAAGCTCTTTGGCCAGGAAATATGCATTCCTTACCTACATCCACACCTCCTCAGTGTCTTCACGAGGGATTGGGCTGATGTCGGGAAGGAACGCCAGTTTGTCAAAATAGTGTTGAGGGAATTTCTGCTTTAGCAAAGCCTTTCTTTCCTCGATAGTAAGTTCCTTAGCCTCAGGGATAGTCAAATCCTGCTTCTTCTTCTCTTCCAACTCCTTCTTATGGAGACTAGACTCCAATTCCTTCCCTTTGGGGGCATAGGTATGTGCCTAAGCTGCAGTGTGAAGGGGAGCTATCGATGAGGAATGTCTGGAGCCCACTACATTGAACTTGGAGTCTGTCCAAGATGACCGAATCAGAGGGGGGGGAGTCGGGGACCATCGGGGTCGTTCTCCTTAACTTTGTTCGATGCCACAATCATGTGAAGGCAGAGATTCACCAAACAAAATAGTCTCTCTTCTAAAGCCATCAAGAAAAGTGTTTCTCAAGGGTCGGCGACCTCAGAACCCATAGCCTCGGTCTCCTCTTCCTCTAGCCATATCACCTACTAAAGAAACAATTTAAGATTTAAACTCGAACACCCTACACATTCAAACAAAGGTTGTGTCATGGAGTATATGTGAATGTGTATCCTAAGTGTTCTCTGAATATACCAAATGATTGTCCTCCCGAAGGAGTGATACCCTCCGTAGGTAAGGCTTGTTCTTCATATTTATGGCATTAGGCAGGAAAACGTCTCTAGCGGAAGTTTATTTAGATCGTAAAACCGACCCTCTTCCTCGAGCGAGATGGCGGTCTCAAAGGTAGTTGTAGGAGACTGCGACCTGGTCGATGCCCCTACCCTTACCTCATCTGTCGTGGGAAGAAAAAGAGCGCTTCATGGTTCCTCGCCCTCGATAACTACCTCTTCCACTCCAATCCCGCCTTCACCAATCTCTTTCTGAATCTTCGTAGCTTTGGGCAGCTTAGGCTCGATAGTGGCACCTTCCTTTTTCGACTTGGAGAACCCGCTTCTTTCCCAGTCTCCACTTTCTTTCCACCGGCGACGACTGGTCTAATTATCGTTCGATCGTCCGGAAGTAACCCTACGCGACGGAGTCGGTCCTGTTTTAAAACACTCATGGTGGAATGTGACTCGGTCGGCATAGCCAACAAAGACTCGAGCCGCTCTTGATATACATTGTTAGTGGACGCCTTAGGATTTCCTATCATATGAAAACAAAATTAAACTTAAGTCGCCAAAGCCACGAGTTTCAGAATAAAAACAAAGCAGAATGCTTACTTTCTTTCAACCATCTCCTCGCAAATCCAGGATGATAGTGCACAAAGAACCAGTCGTGCTTGTATATAGTTAGCTTACGCCATTTCGTGAAAAAGAACTTGGTGCTAGAAAAGCTTCCAGAAAATATTGATACGGCGAGATGTTAGCTAACCTATTTATGAAACAAATACCGAATGTCCTCTCTGGTTGGTTCTAACCACATGCACTTCCTATAGAGAATGTAGGTACCTAAAAGGGAGACATACACATTCGGATGCAGTTGCGATGGTGCAAGGTGAGAGTGGTGAAACACATCCCGAATAAAGCTTTTAGCCTGGGGCATGCACCCAGTAGTGCATACCTGCTTGTTCCAGGCACTTTACCTCTATGGTAGTGCGTGAGCCCTACCGTCCTAACCGAGCGCGAGAACATCTCCATCGGGAATGCAAAACCGCAATGCCATGCACCTTACCACCATTGCATTCATGCGTGATGGCACTGAATTAGTCGGATTCTCAAGTATAACCGCGTCCGCTAACATGTCCGCTGCCACCAACATACTTCCCTCTACGACATCTACAAGCTCTGCTTCCTCGTTTCCGACCAGCGGTTGTCGTTCCTCCGACTATGCCACGTGATTAGACGCTTCTGACAAACTTGCCACCTGAGAAGGAGTTGACTCTCCGGAAGTCTCAAGCTTGCTGGCCTTCGAGCTAGCATTGCTAGTTGAATCAGATGTGTGTGAAGAATGTAGTAAAGCCACGGCTTTCAAAGTCCACTCTGTCATAGACCTTGTCTTCATTGCTTGCTATACTTTAAATATACTAGCATTAGACATCGCAGATGTATAACCTGTACCCCTCGTGTTAGTGTGCACTAACATATGCGTGCAGTATTGTGTGATGTCAGAGTAATACAATTTATAATTTAAAAATTCGGAACACAGCGACGATCACGAGCCTCTAAGGTTGTAACCATCGTCGTCATCGACTAACTTCACCGGACTTACATCTACCCACAACAACTTCGCGATTGGAGTTAATAAAACATGTTCGATAGTTCAACAGTTCAATCACAGTCCAAATATATACGCTAGTCCTACGTGTTGGGCGAGGTTACCAATCTAGTTTGGATTAAATCGAACAACGATCCAATCACATAAGTGTCCCGAAAGTGATACAAGATCAGGGACATGTTGTGCAGAGTTTGAGCCTCGAACAAGGAAGGCAAAGGTATCAATGAGGTTGACTCGAAGCATCACGTCCGACAAAGGTCTCGTACCCCTTGGAGGTACAAAATTTTGTATTCCATACAAGGTGTACAAAGTTTTGTATCCCTCTAGGGGATACGAAATTTCGTACTCCTTTAAGGGTTTTGAAACCTCATACCTCCTAGGGGGTTCGAAACTTCATACCCCCTGTAGGGGGTTTGAACTTTCATATCCCCCTTTAGGGGTACGAAAATTCCTGCCCCTCCGAGGAGTATGAACTTCCACCACTCTAACCACCATCTCAAAGTTCCACATCACTTTGTCTTCCTTCCTCTCCTCAACTCCAAGCATAACTTATGTTGCACTTCACCTAACTCCTTCTCCATATAACTCCCCATCTCTCATTCCAAGCTCAGATACGCACGCTCGGCAGAGACCCGAAAACCGGTCTCAATAATGAGTTGAGGTCTGACACGACACTCGAAGGTATGACCCCCCCTGTTCGAGAACCGCCTTAAGGCCCCTCTGGTTACCATGGCCAAGCTCAAAAAAAGAAGCTCACGTCCCAAATTGCATTCAAACCCACATGTTTCCAATACTCAAGTTGCTTATCTTTTCCTTTTGGATTTTAGGTCTCGTATCCAAATCGCAAGCAAGAGAAAGTAAAGGAGAGAAATAGGGAGAGTGGCATGAATTTATTGGGGGAGAAGGAAAAGAGTAGGCTCAGCCCACTTACCCTTCATGTTCCATAAGGGAGTACAAACTTTCGTACACTTGTAGGGTATGAGATCTTGTACCCCATGCGGGTACAACTTTTCAAACCCCTGTTTGGGCGAAATTTTCGTATACTAAACAAGGGGTAAGAATAAAAAAATATATAATAATGACCATAAATATGTATAATATATATATATATATATACACGTGTATGCAAGCGTGGAAATACACATGCACACTTCGAACATATGTGCAATTGTGAATACACGTGCTTTCACAATGCAAGCCTATGCGTCCCAAAACAATCAAATGCCGGCAGATGTATACACATATGCGCTAATACCAACGTAAGTGCGCACATTGCTTTTTATGATCCATTTACCGTGACATCATGAAAATTATGTGAAAAACATATGTGCACGCATACGAGGTCGCACCAATAGTAGTTCGTCTATGTTGCAACGTAAACAAGAGCCAACAACTAACATTTATTTTCATGAGCTTATAGGAATTCGACGATTCAACAAAATATTTCTACCAACTCAAAGTAGATCATGTCCTGACAAGACATACTTTGGGGGGAATATGTTAATTGGCCTTTTGGTTG
>JASFAX010003732.1:0-41636 GCA_030737875.1 Allium sativum
AGTTTTAGGTAAACAGACACAAAATATCATAAGCAGATATTAAAAAATTTGCAGCGGAAATAAATAGCTTTATTAAATCACCAAAATACTTTGTTACATGATACTATGAGTCATAAAACCCTTACAACAAAACATTTCTGTCTTACATTATCAGAGTACATATGTATTTAAAAGGAAAACATCATTCCCCAAATTAAAGAGCAAGCCATATAAGAGACAGAGACTCGAGCCATACTTCAGAGGTAGCTCCTAGAAGATGATATCCAAATTCTGACTGAACCTGGGTGTTTCCTCCCTGAGAACATGGGGGGAAACGGAAGAAAAGAGGCGAAACAAACTAGGTCAGACATACGTCTGGTGAGTCCAGTAACTTTTAGCCAGTAAATAAATAAAGGTAAACATGACAGGCATACAAAGTGGATAAGAGGATTCATGGTACAGATGACAGGTATGATAGGACAAATAAGGTAAGGTGTATGCATGCTTCACTACTAACTACTCTGCACTGTTACTAGTCAAATCAAGATGGGATAATCCCTTCTGCTAATGATAACGATGGTGGTAGTTTCGTGTATTCCTAGCTGTTGTCATAGGTGCCACCTGCCCTATCTCAACTAGTCGTACCCACTACCCTCCTACAATAAATTGGTAGACTTAGGGCATACGTCCGAGTATACCTTAACCACTACCCTAATCGATCGGCTCCCTACTCTGTAGATACCTGGTGCTGGTCCCACAACTAGGGGTATCACTTCCATAAAGTGGCAACTCAAGGTGTGCACAGTTATACCTACTGGTGTCACGGTCGTCTTGTCCCCCTCTGCCCGGCCCATGCACGCACATGTCCTCGGTCGGTTTGCGCTGCCCACAACATCCGTCTCATTTTGGATCTCTTACAATCAATCAGTAAGCGTGCCCCTTCCCCGCCTAGTACGGAGTTCTTTACTTTGATACCCCTTCGGGTTACTAACTAAAATGGGTACCACACAACATGATACAAGCTCTCCCCTATGTCTTGTATCCCCACTAGGTTTTCTACTGACTATGTATACCCTAAGGTGTCTTTAATTACATAGCCCTCAATCAGTTATGCGTACCTATAGGTGTCTTTAATACATAACCCCTATTCTACCTATCGGTTATGCGTACCTATAGGTGTCTTTAATACATAACTCTATCTATTCCCATTAGTTATGTGTACCCATAAGGGTGTCATTAATACGTAACTTTACAATTCTGCCTCGGTTATGTATACCATTAGGTGTCTCTAATTACATAACGCCTTTTCATTCGGTTAAGTTTGTGGGCCTATATATACTAATATTACCCACTTCCCCTTCAGTTGTACTTAACCCTCCCACTGATTTAATTCTATTTATTAAATGGTTAAGTTTGTGGGCCTATATATATTAATATTACCGACCTACCCTTCAGTTGTACTTAACCCACCCACAATCCAACTCGTTTTACTTAACCCAAACTTATGTCTATAATCATACAGTCCATATTAAGTTAGGTTAAGTAGTCTTTAATCAGCATTAATTAATTATTGAGACACCTAATCGTGTTTCACATGCCACCGAAGGCACCCGCTTAATTCCACATGCCACCCAAGGCACCCACTTAACCCCTCATCTCCCACTGCATGTTTATCTGGTTAAGTGTTTCTTAATTCATTAAGACCGTAACCTTATAAAGACCTCCCACATTAGACTGACATTTGTGGCACTTGGATTTCCCGGGCGGGTCCGGGCAGTCTTACACCACAAAAGAGCCTAACCTCGTGTCTTTACAATTGTCACACATTTAGTTTATGCCTAAGACCTCCCACATTAGACTGGCATTTGTGGCAGCTGGATTTGCCGGGTGGATCCGGGCAGTCTTACACCACAAAAGAGCCTAACCTCGTGTCTTAGACGATTAATTATAAAATTAATTATTCCCCCAATTTGAATTAATTTCCATATTCAAATTATTAATTAATTCTAAATTTAACTATGGCCATAATTGACTCAATTACGTCCATCTATTTATGATATGTAAAATCATACCAATTTCATCACAAATTTATTTTATGCCATTTAAGGCATTTATGCCAATTCTCAAAATTAAATCTTCAGACTTCAATTGCTTAAACATTCCTCTTTTTATTAATTAAGTTAATTAATTAATCCTTTCTTTTTTTGTAGGTGTCAATACCTATCTTATTAACAATTTGAATTTCCTATCCATAAATGGCCATATTCAAATTATACCATTTTTACCCAATTTTACCCATGTCATAATAGGTAATTATTTATATGTTTCCCTACTAGAATCATGTGTCCAATTTACATAATCACTATGCCTATTACAAATTCCCCGTTTTCCCCGTCTCTTAACTAGTGTAACCGTTTGCGTTTTTGGCGTCATCGAGGCTACAAAGTAGTCTCGCCATAACAATAAAATAAAGGGAATGGCAAGGTTATTGTTTTCAGTACAATTTTGGTATAAGCATGACAACTAGGGAAAATGACATGATAACTTCACATATAATTATGATTCACTACATAATTAACAACTTGTATAGATTCATGATTTTGCAACATAACAACTTGCATAGGTTCATGAATTAACAATATAATTAACAACTAACATAGGTTCATGATTTACAACATATTTAACAACTCGAATAACATAACAACTTGCATAGTTTCAAGAATAATAACTTGCATAGGTTCATGAATAATAACTTGTATAGGTGACTTGCATGATCTCATAACAATTTACATAGGTTCATGATAACAACTTGCATAGGTTCATAGTAACAACTTGCATAGATCCATGTTAACAACTTGCATAGATTCATGAATTCATCACATTATAACTTACATAATTTCATGATCAACAATAAACTTGCATAATTACAACAACAATAAACTTGCATAACTACAAACATATACCCAAATCATAATCTACCACGGTTCACTTTTATTTATTTAAACCTAAAAGTGACTAGAACTCACCGAAAAGGGGGTCTTGAGCTCTAGGATCTGAATTCTGTAATTGATTAGCGTTCCCTTGTTGTAGACAATTTCGTTGTTGTAGTTTTAGGCTTGATTTGAATTGAATTGTTGTCTTTAATTTGCTTCTAGTTGGTGGTGGCTACTCTAGGGTTTGGAGTGACAACATAACGGCCATTGATCTAATTTTGATTTGATTTTAGGGTTTGAGCCTACATGTCTTTTTATAGAGTTTAGGATTAGTTTAAGCCGTCCGATCAACCCAGCATTAATCCCAGCCAACCAAAGCAGATCAGAAACCCTAATGAGTCAGCATACAGTCACAGACAGGTCATCAGTTAAATCTGCCCGGGGGGAGGGGGGAGGGGGCAGGTCGACCCCCAGGCCGACGTGGTTAGGGCAGGTCGACCCCCAGTGTAACGACCCGGAAATTCTGAGCCAATTTAAAATTTTTATTTTGGCATTTTTAATGAATTTTGAATATTTAAAATGATTTATCCTAAATAATATCGACGAGAAATTTATTTTGAATAGATTAGAATGTATATATTTATTTGAATCGTCGTTAGAATATAAAAATTTATTTATATATGTAAAAGGAATTGAAAATGACGCGGTAGTTCGATAATTCGATTTCAAAATTCAAATGAATGTACCGGGTGCAAAATAAACCGGATTTTAGCGAAACCAAAAATATTAGAATCTAATTGAGATTATCTTTCCAATGAATCTGAAAAATTGAAATTTCATAGCGGGAATCAAAAGATATGCCCAGTTGAAAATTCTGAATACTCGCTACGGAATTCTGGCCCTTAAAAATGGAAATTTTGCAAACGACCTCGGATTTCGACAAAACCACTTTTTTGGATACGTGATGTCAAATTATTGCTAGATTCCAATTTTCATAATTTTTCGAATCAATATGTGAGTGTGGTAAAGGAAAACGCGTTTGACCAGTTTCAGTTGATTTTAATCGACTGGAAAATGGCCATTTTTCAAACGGTCTCGGAATTTGACGAAATTAGTTTTTTAAGGATTGTATCGTCAATATGAAGCTAGAAAATATTTTTCAGGAATTTTTCTACTTAGTATGTGGCCCCGGTAGATTGAAATGCGCGTTCAAATTCAATATATAGAGTTATATTTTGACTTTGACGAAAACTGATCGAAATGGTCGAATCGGCTTACGATACATATCTCATTGTGTTCGAAATAGGGGTAATTAGCTAGGGACGATAGTCGGTGGGTTCGATTTTGAGGTCGAAATTTAAAGTTGCTTTTTGAAATGAATTAATTAAATATAAAATAATAATAAAAAACAAAATCCTCTCTCTCTTTCTCTATACTCAAAGCCCACCCCCCCCCCCCCCCGTTTACTTTTCAAAAGAAAATAATAATAAAAAAATAGCCCCCTCGTCGATTCAACGCATCGCCGCCTACGGCGGGGCCACCGCACCTCCCTCCCATCGACGACGCCGACCCCATCTCCCCCTCCGTTACTGCTCCTCCACCTTCTTGCCAGAGCCGCGAGCCCCCAATCTCGAAACCCCCCTTTTCGTTACAGTTGGTATCAGAGCTTTGGTTTACAAAGCTCAGAGAACAAGACACGTTAGAACCAAACGAAAGAATTCATCAGATATTGGATTAGTAATATCCAATGGGAATGACTCGTTAGAGATGGGATTAGTAGTATCCTAGAAAGAGTATGAAGAGTATATTTTTAAAATGGAAACAATTTTTGTTTTGAAATTTAAATCAATTATTTGTATTTGATTATTTATTTTATATTGAATTTGTACAATCAAGTATATAAAGACTTTGTGTATACGTCTGAACCACGTGTATTTGAAGTTTTAATATACTAGACAGATATAGAATCACATTCTAGTCGGCCGGAGATGGTTCTGATGATGGCATGTCATCATCAGCACTTGTGTTCGAGTTTCGAAAGCATGATGTCTAAATATTTCCATTAGACTGGTGTGAGAACCAAAATTATATAGGGCCTATTGTTGTGATTTGGCATCAAAAATCTGATTTTGTGACTATATATCAAAGTTACGAATTTGAAATGATAATTCACTAATTAATTGCTGATTGTGTTGTTTGTTTATTGTTTGGTTAATTAAATGTTGAACCTTTAGCCAAATTTAACCAAATAGTGAGTTGTATTGAAAATTAGTCGCATTTGCATGCATATACATGTGCTTACATTGAACAAGTCATAGCAAAGAGGCTAGAGCAGAGGAATACAATTGTTTACCCGACAAATAGGTACATGTTCATTGTATTTCTTGAGTTTTGGGTGATTTTATGAGCCGCTTGGCTAGCCGCTTGGCTTTTCCGTTTTCTTTTGGATTGAAGAAGGCCATGGGAGGCTATATGAAACATCCCGAAGTCTCCGGTGCAGGGGAGGTTATGGCGAAATTTTTCAAAAATTTAGGATGTTAGCCTAATTTTTGAAAAATTTGAAAGGTTCTTATAAACTGAAAAGTTAAAGAACTAAAGCCGTAGCGAAAATAATGAAAGTTGAGTTGATTAGTTAAACAACTTTCGGCGTCATTCCTTTTCGGGGACGAAAAGTTTTAAGTGGGGGAGATTGTAACGACCCGGAAATTCTGAGCCAATTTAAAATTTTTATTTTGGCATTTTTATTGAATTTTGAATATTTAAAATGATTTATTTTAAATAATATCGACGAGAAATTTATTTTGAATAGATTAGAACGTATATATTTATTTGAATCATCATTAGAATATAAAAATTTATTTATATATATAAAAGGAATTGAAAATGACGCGGTAGTTCGATAATTCGATTTCAAAATTCAAATGAATGTACCCGATGCAAAATAAACCGGATTTTAGCAAAACAAAAAATATTAGAATCTAATTGAGAATATCTTTCCAATGAATCCGAAAAATTGAAATTTCATAGCGGGAATCAAAAGATATGCCCAGTTGAAAATTCTGAATAGTCGCTATGGAATTCTGGCCCTTAAAATGGAAATTTTGCAAATGACCTCGGATCCGTGATGTCAAATTATTGCTAGATTCCAATTTTCATAATTTTTCGAATCAATATGTGAGTGTGGCAAAGGAAAACGCGTTTGACCAGTTTCAGTTGATTTTAATCGACTGGAAAATGGCCATTTTTCAAACGGTCTCGGAATTTGACGAAATTAGTTTTGTTAGGACCGTATCATCGATACGAAGCTAGAAAATATTTTTCGGGAATTTTTCTAGTTAGTATGTGGCCTCGGTAGATTGAAATGCGCGTTCAAATTCAATATATAGAGTTATATTTTGATTTTGACGAAAACTGATCGAAACGGTCGAATTAGCTTACGATACATATCTCATTGTGTTCGGAATGGTGGTAATTAGCTAGGGACAACAGTCGGTGTGTTCGATCTCGAGGTCGAAATTTAAAGTTGCTTTTTGAAACGAATTAATTAAATATAAAATAATAATAATAAAAAAAAATCCTCTCTTTCTCTATACTCAAAGCCCTCCCCCCCCCCCCCCCGTTTTACTTTTCAAAAGAAAATAATCATTAAAAAAACAAAAAACTAAGAGCCCCCTCACCGATTCAACGCGCCGCCGCCCACGGTGGGGTCCCCGCACCTCCCTCCCATCGACGACGTCGACCCCATCTCCCCCTCCGTTACTGCTCCTCCACCTTCTCGCCAGAGCCGCGAGCCCCCAATCTCGAAACCTCCCATTTCGTTACACCCAGGTTAACCCTATGCTCAACCTGGCCCTGGCGGGAATTTTCCCGCCTAGCCCATCTAACTCTGAATTTTGAATTTTCAAAATCTGTTTTGAATTTTCTGAAACTTCCGATCGCCACAACTTCTTCATACGAAGCACAATTCACGCAAACTCAGACTCTATCTCAACCAGAATTCCAAGACGAACGCAATGGCGTGACCCGTTTCCCTTAATTCTCACGTCTGGGATTATTTATTCTTTAATTTGTGAATATTAACATTAAAATTACGGGGTGTTACAACTGGTGTGAGTAAACATAGTCAAAAGATGTAAACAGGGAAATAAGAGATAAGGTTTCCATATTGACAGATTCATTTACTTTAGAAATCTTTAGACCAATCCATAACTAATATATGGATAATGACCCAAATATTTTATATTAAAACATTTGATATTACGATAGTTTTTATCAAATAAATAATCATCTAGTGAAACGCTTACATCTCACGTTCACGTATATAGTATAAAATCTAAAACCACAAAGTGCTTATTGGAGATTGGATTCCAATAGACAAGGTAGGGGAGCACCTGCGATCAGTATACTCTAGAGACGATACACTGGAGTTCAACAAGAAAGTCTTGCAACCCGGCCTCACATGACCGTACACTCATTTAGCTTGAGTGTAACGAATATATTACCACCTCCATGGTTGGGATCAGCAACCGCTACTAAATGCTGCAGTAGTGAAAAAGAGATGAGAAAACAAAAGGAATTACTCTAGATGGTGATAATACACCCTGCTTGGGAATGACCCAACTAGCCATGCTGTCTAGCCCGGTTTTTTGTCATTTCCTAGTTGTGAGGTTTGAAATTACGTTTATCCTTCTAACAGATTATTTCCTCAATTACTTTGAATTCCACATCGTCATATCTGTCTGAACACTCATTTGATTTCCCAAATATATTACGGGTAATAAAGCTAAGAGAAACGAATTTCTCCGCCACCAACGTAATATACTTACGTAAGTCGATGTGTAGAATCTAACTGATACACGTTGTCAGACACTCGTCCATTCGGGTTTGTCCTAGGACTGAACAGACTGAAGGTACCTTTTAAAATAGCCCCTGCATATCTTTGTCTTCAATATCTCTGACACGCATCGTATAATTCGGATCGAAGTGGAATATTTATTCCGGACTCTTCGAAACGATGTATGAAATGTCTTTTATAGTCGATAAATAATTATCGGCCTATCATGATTATAATTCAGTTTACACATAATTTATTATCAAACAAACAGTATTTGTTTACATTGTTCATATCTGGATAATTTAATTATCCTTTATAAACGAACAGTTAAAGTGTGTGCATCGCACACGGTATTTTACTTCGTTTGTCATCGCTGTTTATATGATGCTTAATTTTTCCGTTATCCTTGTAAATTATTTTCTTACTCATATTTTATCATAAATAATTTAAATTAATAATTTAAATTAATTATTTCCTTATTATTTCTATTTTCAAACTCATCGAACTTCTGCAGTCGAGTTTCTGTACTTCGATCTTATGTTGTTGTTGTCTTTCTTCCACTTGCCTACGATATTTAAATAAAATTTCTCTTTTTATTTATTAGTTAATTTATTATTTATTCTACTTTATTTTTATTTCAGTTAAACCTGATTTTAATTAAAACTTCGTTCAGAATCTCCTTTGTTTGCGTTTCTGCCAAAGTACCACTTTTACCAAAGTGCCATTTCCAAAATGTCATGGTGCGCACGTGAAAATCACTCCAGCACCCGTGTTTCAGCTAAAGTACCAAAGTGCCAGTTTATCGGAAATACCAAAGTGCCAGTGCCACTTTTCAAAACACTATGATTTCGCTTGCCAAACCCCTCATCACTCATACGCTCCATCATTAGCCAAAGTACCACTTGGTACTACCAAGTGGCAAAGTACCACCCCCTCCTACGTGTGTGATTTCCCTCAAAAATCCTTGCCACGACTGTGTTTTTCTTGTTTGCCAAAGTACCATCCTGGTACTTGCCAAAGTACTAGGTACCATCTCCAAAAATACCATGCCACAACCGTGCTGATCACCTCCAATCACTTGCCACAACTATGTTTTCTCGTTTTGCCAATGTACCACCCTGGTATTTGCCAAAGTACCAGGTACCATCTCCAGATCACGTTTGTCCACTACCAAAACACCATGCCAACCCTTGCCCGATCACCCTTCTTCTTCCTTCACCTGTACACGCACACCCGTATATGTGCACACGCTAACCAGACCTCGTCGACAACTAGTGACCACTCCAACACATCTCCTTTCGCCTCCAGACCTCGTCGATGCCCTCTGATCCGACCATCCCATCGCGTACAGTGATTTCACTATCTTTCTCTTTCTGCCTCGATGGGTTTCATCGAGGAAAGCTTGCACCGCTCCCTCCTCAGTCCACCGGAGAGCCTCCAATTCTGTAATGACCCTTATTTTTTATGGCGTAATAATTAATTAATTTAATTATTTACAAAGTGATTAAGTGATTTAAATGGTCGTTAATTAAATTATAATGAATATTTAATTAAAATAAATAATATAATAATATATTTAATTTCTGAAATAGTTCGAAATAGTGGAATTCACAATATGGTGCGAATTGGATCATCTGTGATATTTAATTCAGTTTAGAATTTAATTAGAATAACGAATATATTATTTGAACGACAGTTGAATGTATAATTATATTATAATTATAATTCGAGCTTGAAATGGCACTGTAGTTCGCTATTTGGCGATTCAAACTTCAACTGAATGTACAGAGTCTGTTTTAAATCGGATTTCTGTGAAACAAGAAACGTTAGGAGCTGGTGAAGCATATTTTCCTAGTGGAAGAGAAAAATCGGGATTTCGTCATGTAGATTTTGAGTTATGCCCAAATTAAATATTCAGAAAAACAGCGGTATATTCGTTCGCGGCCATAACGGTTATTTAAAAATATTTGAATTCGGATTTGAATTTAGACAAGGTTCTTTTGAGACATATCGATAATTTAATTTTTAGAATTTTATTGTAATTTTTAATTAATTAAAAAAGCAACTTTTTATTTGGAGTATTGTGCACCCTGTAATCAACATTTTGAGGTTTCACAAAATGAGTTAATCTACCGATATTTATAGATTTTTGGAGTCATGGCACATTGCTCGACTCAGTGATATTTTTATATCAGCCCATAGACAAGCAGAGTATCGCGTAACGGGGTACGATAAAACTTTATAACTTAAAACAAACTGAATATTCTAATTATATTTAAAACAAATAGATTAGACTGTTTGCAATACTTTGAATTATTTCATACATTCAAAGTACTCCACGTTCAAAGTTAACAAGGACGGAAGAGAATTTGTGTTATCAAAGTACTCCACGTTCAAAGTTAACAAGGATGGAAGAGAATTTGTTATCAAAGTACTCCACGTTCAAAGTTAACAATGACGGAAGAGAATTTGTGTTATCAAAGTACTCCACATTTTCATTTAATACTTGGACACTAAGAAAAGGGACCGTGTACTTGAGCATACCGGTGATGGCAAAACACAAACAACCGGGTGACAACCCTCCACGTTTTTCATTTTAGACTCCACACACACACACACACACACACACATACACATATATATATATATGTGTGTGTGTGTGTGTGTGTGTGTGTGTGCATCCCCCCTCATTTTGCCAGTTCTTTAGCAGACATGAAAGCTCAGCGTTAGCTTCATGAAATCAAAACAAAACTTTTTCTTTTTCTCTTCTAATTCAACTGCGGAACCCCTGCAAACACTATTATCAACCATATCTTCACCTACCAGTGAGCATACGCCTCTAGACCATAGGATCTCCAACCACACGAAATGCCTAGACTCCCCTACATCATCCGCTTTATTATGTTTGAGTTCACGATAGGCAACTGAAGGAAGACGTTGGTTTTGGGTGAGCACGGTTTGGAAGAAACTGATATGAGCAGTAGGAGGAGATGAATGGGATGTCGATGGTGGTGTTCTTGTTGGAGGCGGTGAAGTAACGAAGGGGGATGAAGGCTTTACTGAAAGGAAATGGCCATTTCACATTACTGGGAGCTTGCGTTCGAATCACTGAAAGAAGGGAAGGATGGGTTTACTGAGTGAAAATGGTGTTCACACTCTCTTGAATCAGTGGGGTAAGAGAACGCAGGTGTTATATTGTCTCAAAATACTGAGAGGAGGAGTGCATGGCAAGGATCTACTGATACAAGTAAAAAGGGGGAGTAACGTGAGAGTTGGACGGTGGGGGGATATGTTGCATGGGGTATAATGTGAACATAACACGTGATGTGGTTTGGGGCAGTTGTGGAGGCAATGACGTGGGTAGTTGAAAGGGGGCGCAGGCATGGAACAAAAGAATGAAAAGGGAAGGAGTGGTGTGTGGCCTTGAATAGGCTGACGTTGAAATGGAACAGGACAAGGGTTCAGGGAATTGTTTGAAGAAATGGGTTAGGCAATTAAAAACGCGAGGTTTGTTTTGTGAAGGTTGATCAAGTAATATTTAAATTCCTTAATCATACAAGAGGGCGCATCTGGTATTGGAAACAAAGGGGAAATGGCCATCGTACTATCGGGTTCAAACTGGGCATTTGCAGGAGAAAGAGGTGAAAGGCTAATTAGCTTTATTAATAATATGATTAGGATTAGTTATAAAATTAATATTGTTAATAACCGTCATGTACATAAACTAATTAAATCTATAACTTTCTCCTACATTATCAGAATGGAGCGAGACGAGATCCGTCGGGATCGTATGGATGGTGGCTACACCGTGGAACTGACTGGGAGTGAATCGAAGTTCGTTACAATTTATCACAAAATAAATTGTCTAATCAGAATCAACTAACGCAAATCGTTATTTAACGGTTAACGCGTAATGTGAGTAAAACTCACCAACTCTGAACAGTTCTATTTTTATAACGTATTCTTAGAACTGATAATTTTCTATTGATTGCTGTGTGTTAACTGTTTGGTTGAATTGTCTGTGTATTGATTGAAATTATAGATAAGGATATATATAAATAAATATACATATATATATATCGTTAATCAAATATTGATTCTGGTTAGCAGAATATTTCATATTGAAATGAAATCGATGTTAATTATACTGTTTAACATCTGTGATGCAGGGAAATAGGTTGGAGGAATCCAACTGGATTCCTCAACATTCATTTTACTGTTATTCATATATTGTGATATATGAGGTGATATATAATCTTTTGATGACTATGTATGTTTAAATGATATCGATCATTTTGATTTGGTATTTTAGATACCCTAAGAAACCCTGGGATGTAAAAAGACATATTTCAATGTATATTGAAATAAAGGAATTTTATAAAATCAACCCATTTTATAAAAGGAAATATTTTGAAAATAAATTATTTATATAAAATCAATGGATTTTATATATAAAAGGAAAAAGGATTTTATATAATGAAATAATTATAAAATCAAAAGAGTTAAAAAGGAAATATATTTGTAAAAAAAATATAAAGGAAATTATTTGAAAAACAAATATAAAGGAAATATATTTGTAAAACAAATACAAAGGAAGATATTTGCAAAACAAATAGAAAGAGAAATATTTGTAAAACATTTACAAATAGATTAAATGGAAATATTTATTTATAGGAAATAATTAGAATGTTATAAATGAGATATTTATTTGTTAAATAAATAGAAAAGATAAAAAGGAAATATTTATTTGTTAAATAAATAGAAAAGTTAAAAGAAATATTTATTTGTTAAATAAATAGAATTGAAAAGGGAATAGTTATTTGTTAAGTAAACAAATAAAAAAGGAGAAAATCAAAAGGAGATAATCCAAAGAAGGTAATTCAAAAAGAAATGATTAAAAAGGAAATGATTCAAATGAGTTAATCGAAATGAGTTAATCGAATATTAGTTATTCGATGAGAATTAATCGATTAGAGTTAGAGTTATTCAGTTTGAGTTAACCAGTTAGAGTTAAATCGATAAAGTTAATTAAATAGAGTTAGTCAAATTTGAGTTATCGAATATTAGTTATTCGAATAGAGTTTTCGAATATTAGTTATTCGAATAGAGTTATCAAATATTAGTTATTCGAATAGAGTTAAGAAGAGTAATCGAATATAGTCTATTCAAAAGGAGTTAATTGAATATAATTTATTCGAAAGGAGTTTATTCGAATAGAGTTAAAAAGAGTTATCGAATATAGTTTATTCGAATAGAGTTAAAAGAGTTATCATATATAGTTTATTCGAAAGGAGTTAAGTGAAAAGAGTTAATCAAATAGAGTTAATCCAATAGAGCTAATTGATAAGAGTTAATTGAATAGAGTTAATCGAATATAGTTTATTCGAAGAAAGGTTTTCAAATCTAGTTTATTCGAAGAAAGGTTATCGAATACAGTTATTCGAAGGGAGAAGTTATCGAATAGAGATTATTCGAAAGAGAATTACATAAGGAAGTCTGTTAAAGGTTTAAAAGATAAACTTTGACTATTTCAAAGTTAAAACGTTGTTCAGTTAAGGTCTGAGAGGTAATTATACCCCAACTTGATTGACTTCCTTCTTAACTAAGGAATGGTAAGGTTTGATAGTGAATTATGGTTAAGTGAATTTAGTTAATCAGTGTAATGGTTTGAATTGGCATCGCGATATTATATTTAAACATCCGTTTAAACCAAATGAAGAAGGTTTGGAAATGTTTTCCAAATAAGAAACCAGAAATGTTTTTTAATATAGAAAACAAGAAATGGAAATGTTTTCCATTATTAATAACGTATATTTTCTAAATTTAGAAAATAAGAAATGTTGAATATAGGGAAACAGGAGATAAAAATGAATGAAAGAGATAAATGTTAAATGATGATTGATCGATATAATTTCCTCCTGGAAATAATATCGTTGTTTGCACACCTATTTTTCTTTGATGGTTAAATCACAGACTATCGAAGTTTTTGATCATTTTAACATTGTTAATATGGAGAGATCGGTTGGATTATTATCCGAAGAAACACTCTGTATTGGCATAAGTGTTGTGAATCATATATGCCAAAGATAATTGAAGACGGAGTAAAGTGATAGGGCTGTTGTATAAATCTTAGATAACAGTGCCTAAGATGGATATACTGAATAGTGCCTTCGGTTTGTCCAGTCCCAGTACGACTTGTATGGAAGAAGGTCTGACAGAGTATATCCAATAGATCGCGTAAGTTGATCTCTTCAAACGTATTCACGTTTAGTGGCGGAGGAATTCATTTCTCTTAGCTGTATACCCGTGTTATTTTTGGATAAATCAATTTGTGATTTGGCGGGTAGGACTATGTGACATTCATAGTGAATAAATGTAACAACCCAAATTTTAATAACATGTAGAAACTAGAAATCAGGGTATAATTAAATTTTAAAATGAAAATCATGGGAAACGGGTTGCGCCATTGCGTTCGTCTCGAAATTCTTCTTGGAAACGAGTCCGAGTTTTCGAAAATCTGAGTTTGTATGACCAAGTTATGACCTCTAGAAGTTTTAGAAATTTTCAGAATCAAAGATAGCTCGAAATTCGAATTCGAAATTCGAATTCAAAACCCGCAGCAGGCAGGGCGGGAAAACTCCCGCCCATAGACCAAGTCGACCTGGGGGTCGACCAAGTCGACCTGGGGGTCGACCAAAGTGTCGACCTCCCCAGGGACCAGGTCGACCATAGTGTCGACCTGGGGGTCGACCTGCCTCCCGAACCTATTTCCTGAACCAGATGCATTCTGATGTATTTAGACTTGTTTCGTGACCAGATTCGTCTGCCTAACCCTATATAAACAGCCCCCTAGCCTCATTCTCTCTACACCATTTCATTTTGTCCTTATGCTACCTCTGAGAAAATCAATATGATAATATTTAAATTAAAAGAGACTACTTCTTCTTCGTCAAGACAACATCTAGGAATTGCAAATTGGGGGTTTTCAACTAGAACTAGACTATAGAAATAGAGATTCAACAACTGCAATAACCGTTTCCAGAATCAAATCTATGCACTCTAATTCTCGATCCACGATCTGTAAGTTCCAGTTACTTTTAGATAAAAACTATAAATCTAATATGTGCATGGTATAATTTGGAAGTGATTTATGTATGATTCATATCTATTCTTGGTTTCTTCTTGGATCTTGACTATTGGGAATATTGCCTACGACGTTGAAACTATTGTTAATGACATAAGACTATGCCTATGACTGTGGACATAAGATTTTGCCTATGCCTATGACTATGATGGTGAACATAAGACTGACTATGACTAATAAGACTATTCCTATGACTATGATGGTGAACATAAGACTGCCTATGACTATGAACAATAAGACTATTGCCTATGACTATGACAAGGACAATTGTGGTTAATCACCTATGATTCATTGCCTAGGATTATGACTATGAAATTGGATCTAAGCTTGATTTTCTATTCAGACCTATTTTCTTTATTCGTCCTTGGATCTTGATTTTGGGGATTTTTCTATTTAAGTTAGATTTATCCATGTTCTTGAATCTAGATTAGTATTCAAACCTTTTTATGTTCGTAATGTTATCAGATTTATATGCTTGTGATGTTTTAATCAATTTATTCAGTTATGTCATACCTTGAAAATAGATTGATTATGTTATTGAATGATATTGATCTATGCATGTGGTTCTATTTTATTATCATTGGGAATTAATGAATAAGTCTATTCATATGTATAGGAACTTGAAGTAGAACCCGTTATGACAAGTTGTGTAGTTTATCATGTTATGCAAGTTTTAGGTTGTAAAATCATATCACATATGTGACCAAATGTTAGATCTACATGTTTATGTGTATATGTTAAACCTATGACATATTTCAAGTTCACACTTATTCATATGCTCGTGATTGATTTGCAAGTTCACATATATGTAAGTTGATTTAGTCTATGTTGCAAGTTCACATATATGTACGTTGATTTAGTCTACGTTGCAAGATTCACACCTATGATATTCGTGTTGACTATTTTGCAAGTTCATACCTATGATGTTCATATTGACTATGCCGAAAATGCAAAGTTTACACCTATGTCATGTTTATGTTAATGAATTGCTTTACGCCAATTTTTTGTACGTTGAATGTAACACCCCGCCTCCGCCAGGGTGTCTCTTGCAAGCACTCTGACTTTGGACGGGCGTTTGAATCAGGTAAACATGCATAATGATATATCAAGGCAGAACAAGAACATATGTATATATGTAAACAGAGTAAATAACATAGATAAAACAGCGGAAGATTTCAAACCATTTCAAAACAAGTCTGGTACAACATAATGTCAACTTTCCAAATACACAAGTGTAGATAAAAACAATATTACTCAAAAACTGAAATACATAAGTACTATCCCCAAAATAAGTGATAACCATAGCTAGCTTCATGTCAAAACCGTACATGAGCTAAAATCCCACAAGCAAGCGATCAGAAATCCAAGCTAAGCTCCAATATTCCCACCCTGAGAACCTGGGGGGGGGGGGGAACGGAAGAAAAGAGGCGAAAGAAAAACAGGTCAGTCAAAAAGACTGAGTAAGCCCTACTACAATCAATGTAAACTGATAAAGTTAACTGGCATGATGAAAGCTGGGATGAACATAAGGATAACAACATACTAGCATGATGATTAACTAACAAGGTAGATAAAGGTGTCATCGCATAATCAGGATTAAGGGTTTGCACCACAGGTATACTAGCAAACTAACATGACTTGAATAAACAAGTATTGATCCCTTGGCCCAATAACATGAAGTGCCCCTAACATGAGGTCCAATAACATGAAGCGACCCTAATATGAGGTCCAATAACATGGTTTGACCCTAATACGAGGTCCAACCAAACGGTCTAATCGATCGGCTCCCTAAGCCTAACTCATCACGTGTTGGTGTCAATGCGGCCCAAACATAATTGTAGTTAGACTGTGCAGGGTCTCCCGTCGGGTGTATCAAGCCCTAGGGTGGCAACCCCTGGACACCATAAAATTGAGTGCACAGTCTCGATCTACTGGTACCCGTGCATGTTTTCCCCGGCTTCGGACTATGTGCACGACCATGGTCCGCCCGGAACTACACCGGCGTACCACTCTGCCGTCGCTTTTGGTCACTTACCTCCAGTCCAGTAATTGTGCCCCCTCCCTAGCCTAGTCCCTATGGCCTTAATGATACAAACTTGGGATTACTGCTGGAGTGGACCCCCATTGCTAGGATTTTTCTAGTGGGTTAAGTACGGTTTAACCCTCTTGCTAATCATGGATTAACTTGGTTAAGTGTAACGAAGAGTTCACAACTTAACCCCATTAATCTACCAAGCCCAAATTGGTTAAGTATTAAGTGGACCATGACTTAACCATAATCATGAGGCATTAATTAATTTAATGCGCCTTAACCTCTCACATTAGACTTTGTTGCGGTTACTAGTTAAGCCGGGCGGGTCCGGGTAGCTTTACACCACAACTTGGTCTAACCTCGGGTTCAAGGTACAACATGACCAACTTCTCACATTGGGTCCTATTGTTTGTAGCAACTAGTTAAGCCGGTCGGTTCCGGGTAGGTTTACGCTACAAACTCAACCCAACCTCGAGTTGGTCACACTTATCTTTTCTAAGTGTCATGTCCATCATGTTTCCAAAACATGTTACAAGTTTTCAAGCATTTGGGTAGACCTAACTTAATAGGTAAATTCCCAAAGGGTAGACCTAACTTAATAGGTAAATTCCCAAGCTTATGTTTTTATGTCTTTTAAGTTTACCCAACCCCAAACGCAATCCCATCGCTTACATATCGCAATAGCGCATAAAGGATAGAAAGAGGGAATTTGGCATAATCATGACATAAAGGTGTTGAAGCCACAAGTTTAACATGGTGGCATATGAAATGTACATGTGTTCATATACTTGCATATTACATCTTTAGGCCTCAAAAGCATGCATAAAACCAAACTTAGCATATTGGTAATACATGGTGATAAATGACATGTAGAAATGGCCATAAGTTCGCATTTAGCCTCACATGCAAGTTATCATAAGGGATATGATAACTTACATGTTGCCAAAATGCAACCTTTAGCATAAAGCTTGAAGCTTTAAGCTCATAAGCCCAAGATAAGCTTGCATAACATGGTAACATGAACAAAATGATCAACCCAAACTTGCATAACATAACTTGCATATCATATGACAAACTTGCATATCAAACTTGCATAACATAACATGATAAACTTGCATATCATAACATGGCAAACTTGCATATATAACATGATAGACTTGCATAACACATCATAGTAAGCTTGCATATCATAATGATCAAACACAACTTGCATCATTCATTAACTTTAGAGTTTAAATATGAAAGTAGAAAAGGGCTTACAATGCTTATGAAGACACAAAAATATGACAAAGCCCTTATGCAACCAATTAAACCCAAAATGCAAGCTTCAATAGAAAAACCCTTAAGCCAAAATGATCAAAACTCTTGATTTATGATGCAAATATAGAAACTTGACTTGAATGCAAGCTAATGATGTTCATACAAGCTTGAAAACACTTGTATGCATGGAAAATCTCTCATAGAAATGACTTAGGAATTTTATGAAGAGAGTGGAGGCCATGAGAGGAATGATTTTGCCATAGTTTAGTTGTATGAATGAATAATGATGATTTAGGGTTAGGTTAGGGTCTTATTTATAGAGATTAGGATTAGTTCTAGCCTTAGGATTAAACCCTAGTTCCAATCTCAGCCCTTAAAACCGAATCTGGCCCCCAAACTCAACACAAACCCAAAATGGTGCACCAGGCAAAACTGCCCGGCTGGACCAAGTCGACAGCCAAGTCGACAGGGCTGTCGACTTGGGTCCAACCAAGTCGACTGTAACACCCCACCTCCGCCAGGGTGGCTCTGGCAAGCACTCTGACTTTGGAGGGGCGTTTGAATCAGGTAAACATGCATAATGATATATCAAGGCAGAACAAGAACATATGTATATATGTAAATAGAGTAGATAACATAGATAAAACAGCGGAAGATTTTAAACCATTTCAAAACAAGTCTGGTACAACATAATGTCAATTTTCCACAATAACAAGTCTAGTACATAAAATAACATCAACTGAAACTTGAAAAGGAAAACATAAAGTAGCTATTCCCAAAGTGTAAAAACCATAGCGAGCTCAAGTCCAAAGCACACATGAGCTATCCAAGAAAAGCAGGTAAGATCCAAGCTAAGCTCCTGTCTTCCCTCCCTGAGAACCTTGGGGGGGGGGGGGAATGGAAGAAAAGAGGCGAAAGAAAACAGGTCAGTCAAAAAGACTGAGTAAGCCCTACTACAATCAATGTAAACTGATAAAGTTAACTGACATGAGCAGCAGATACGAACATAAGGATAACAACATGATGATTATCTATCAAGGTAGATAAAGGTGTCATCGCATAATCAGGATTAAGGTTTTGCACCACAGATGTACTAGCAAACTAACATGACTTGAATAAACAAGTATTGATCCCTTGGCCCACGCTTTGGCCCAATAACATGAAGTGACCCTCATACGAGGTCCCAAGTGTAAACTAGAAGTGATCCCTAGGCCCAAGTTTTAGCCCACCATCCGGAATGACCCAAACCAAGGTCCAACTAGCACGGTCTAGTCGATCGGCTCCCTAAAGCCTAACTCATCAAGTATCGGTGTCTTACGGCCCAACTACGAAATGTAGCTAAACTGTGCTAGGTCCACCCTAGGGTGTATCCAGTCCTAGGATGTCAACCACCGACACAAACCAAGCACGCACAGTTTAAACCTACTGGTGCCCGTGCCTGCTTTTTCAACTTCGGACCATGTGCACGACCATGGCCCGCCTGAACCCACACCGGCGCACCTACTCAACCGTCGTTTGGTCGCTTACATGGCATCCAGTAATCGTGCCCCTCCCTAGCCTAGTCCCTAGGGTGTCATGATACAACTAAGAGGGTTACTGATGCAAAGGACCACGCAACTAGGGTTTCCTTAATGGGTTAACATGGTTAACCCAACTCATTCAAGTACCAAGTTGGTTAAGTGTACCCAAGGTTCATGACTTAACC
Source organism: Allium sativum (assembly GCA_030737875.1). NCBI lineage: Eukaryota > Viridiplantae > Streptophyta > Magnoliopsida > Asparagales > Amaryllidaceae > Allium > Allium sativum. The sequence continues at coordinate 19,888 of JASFAX010003732.1, forward strand.
CTACCAACCCATCGTGTTTTTCATTGGTTAAGTATTCCAGCGGTCCATGACTTAACCCTAATCAAAAGGCATTAATTAATTAATGCGCCTTAACCTCTCACATTAGACTTTGTTGTGGTTACTAGTTAAGCCGGCGGGTCCGGGTAGCTTTACACCATAACTTGGTCTAACCTCGGGTTCAAGGTACAACATGACCAACTTCTCACATTGGGTCCTATTGTTTGTAGCAACTAGTTAAGCCGGTCGGTTCCGGGTAGGTTTACGCTACAAACTCAACCCAACCTCGAGTTGGTCACACTTATCTTTTCTAAGTGTCATGTCCACCATGTTTCCAAAACGCATTACAAGTTTTTCAAGCAATTGGGTAGACCTAACTTAATAGGTAAATTCCCAATGGGTAGACCTAACTTAATAGGTAAATTCCCAAGCTTATGTTTTTATGTCTTTTAAGTTTACCCAACCCCAAACGCCATCCCATCGCTTACATATCGCAATAGCGCATAAAGGATAGAAAGAGGGAACTTGACATAATCATGACATAAAAGTGTTGAAGCCCCAAGTTCAACATGGTGGCATATGAAATGTACATATGTTCATATACTTGCATTAGGCCTCAAAAACATGCATAACATGATAGCATGAACAAAATGTTCAACCCAAACTTGCATAACATACTTGCATACCATAACATGACATACTTGCCTATAAACTTGCATATTACAACATGATAAACTTGCGTATCAACTTGCATATTACAACATGATAAACTTGCATATCAACTTGCATAACATATGACAACTTGCATATCAAACTTGCATACAAAACTTGCATAACATATGACAACTTGCATATCATACTTGCATAATAAAACTTGCATGACATATGACAACTTGCATAACAAAACTTGTATAACATATGACAACTTGCATATCAACTTGCATAACAAAAACTTGCATAACATATGGCAACTTGCATATCAACTTGCATAACAAAACTTGCATAACATATGGCAACTTGCATATCAACTTGCATAAAAAAACTTGCATAACATATGACAACTTGCATACCAAACTTGCATAAACAAACTTGCATAACTTATGGCAACTTGCATATCAAACTTGCATAAACAAACTTGCATAACTTATGGCAACTTGCATATCATACTTGCATTGAAAAACTTGCATAACATATGGCAACTTGTATATCAAACTTCATAAACAAACTTGCATAACATATGACAACTTGCATATCATGCATTTAACTTCAAAGTTCAAGTATGAGAGGAATAGGGCTTACTATGCTTATGCGGACTCAAATGAGTATAGCAAATGTAAGAAACGCCTTATGCAACAAATTAAAACCCCAAAAATGCAAGCAAACTTGATCAAGACTCCTCCTTTATGATGCCAATAGAGAAACAAGACTTTAATGCAAGCTAAAGAGGATCATACAAGCCTAGATACACTTGTATGCATGGAAATCTCTTAGAAATTTGTTTAGGAATTGTATGAAGAGAGTGGAGGCCATGAGAGGTTTGATTTTGACATAGTTTAGTTGTTAGAATGAATAATGAATGATTTAGGGTAGGTTAGGGTCTTATTTATAGATTAGGCTAGTGATTTAGACCATAGGATTAAACCCTAGTTCCAATCTCAGCCCTCTAAACCGAATCTGGCCCCCAAACTCAACACATTCTCAAAAATGGTGAACCAGGCAGACCTGGGCGTCTGAGCCAAGTCGACAGGGCTGTCGACCTGGTGAGACCTAGTCGACTCCCAAGTCGACAGGGCTGTCGACTTGGGTACTGTGGCGGGAATTTTTCCCGCCTGGCCCAAACTGGCCCAATTCCCAATTTCAGATTTGATTTTGAAATCTGTTTTTACCTTGGAATTTTCTGAAAACTTCGTTGGGCCTTAATCGGGTCATACGGACTCCGATTTTCGAAAACTCGGACTCTATTTCGCGTATTTTTCCAAGACGAACGCAATGGCATAGCCCGTTTCCCTTGATTCAGATTTTTGAATTAAATTCTGCCTCGATTTATGTTATAACAGGTTATTGAAAATACGGGTTGTTACATTCTCCCCTCCTTAAAGGATTTCGTCCCCGAAATCTTCAAGTTAGGAAGAACGTATCCTACCATCCAACATCCATCTACTCAAAACATCATCCACGAGCAATCATTGTCCTTACAAGATTCTAAATGCTGGATGAACATATGCAAAGGTGTGTGTATATGTACTTATCTAATGCGAATATCATCAATGCAAATTATGTTAGTGAAATGAATCCATATGTATGCAATTCCCAACATAATGCATATCATCTATATGTGTGCACATAACATACACCCATATGCAACATCCATGTGATAACACACAATTTTCATCCATGAATAAGCATAAACACTCATGCATATGCAATATGAGGAGTGTGTGAGCCGATCTAGTGCCTAATCGTGTATAATGCATCCACGAGTAACCACTTGCAAACACTTGCAACCACTTGCAACCATCAAGCATAACATGTTTCAAACACATGTTTCAACCAAAGGATTTCTACCTAAGATTCTCATGACAAGATTAACACGATAAACTAGATAAACAAGACAAACATGAATAGCAAAAGATGTGATAAAGAGATCGGGAGGATAAGCAAGATATACCCCTTTTGGATTACCAGAAATCCCTTCCTAACCCAACCCATATTCCATAAAAGCCCAAAAGGTTTAGTCAACCTAACGGACCCCTTCAAACCCTGACATGTATTACTAGCCAATAAGTCATACCTCCTGACAGAAATAGGACCGAAAATGGGACCGAGAGGATATACATAAAAAGATAATATGCGAGTAAGTTCCACAGGAAAACAAGGATCAAGGATATGCTCTTAAAAAGAGATATGATGCGCGTATCTAGCCTTCAGTCTTCTAGGTCACATTTCCTTGAGCTTAACTCCACTGTGCTTTGACCGTCTTTTTCTTACTCTTCTATCATTCTTGGATTAAACATAACCATGACCTCATGGATTCGTGCAAGCTCTCCAAAATTCACTAGTGAATCCTGGATCTCGTCTACTTACTATAAAGTATTCCACGCAGCAGAACTTTTCTTGGAAATACCAATCCATGTTGCCAATTGCTCTTACCAACAGGATTTTCTATAACTCATGCTTGAGCGAAATGGGTCACCCGCCTGCGAATGGTAGGCTGTACTTAGATTCAGTTGCTTGCCCATGACTTCACGTAGACTATCTCAAAACTTGACTGGTGAAGATTGAGTCATGGTTACTAACTATTCTTTAGGGAACCTCGTGCAACTGCTTTATTTCTTGAAAGTAAACTGTCGCTAGTTATGATGCAGTCCTTTCGCTCTTTACCGGAGTGAAATGAGCACTCTTCATGAGTTTACCTACTATGCCCCACATGCTAGTATTCCCTTTCCTTGATCTAGGCAGTCCATCCACGAAATCCTTCGTGACGCTTTACTACTTCTATTTCGGGGACCTCCAATGGATGTAATAGCCCACCGGTCTCTTTTTATGACTTGGCCTTTAACCTGTTGGCCCAACATGCACCTTGGGACAAACTCGGCCACTTCCCTGTGTAATGTGCATCTTCCAGAGCCTTCTTTCTCTCATTGCGTCCTAGCTATCCCTTGTCATCTATAGTGAGGTGTCTTAACATCTCGCCTCGAATCAACTTGTCCGTGATCTCGACTAACTGCGGGTCTTCTTTCTGTGAAGTCCTTACTTGATCCAGAAGGGTAGGTCTAAGCTTAAGGGACGCTAACTAACTAATTAAACTGAGAGAACTTCTTACTTCAATTGTCCTCGTCGGAGCTTTCCGGTCTTGAACCGCGACCATTTTAGCGGGATCCACCACTAAGCCTTGCTTAGAAACTATGTGCCCAAGAAATCTAACTTCTTTTCTCCAAAATGACCTTTAGAGAACTTAGCCTTCAACTGATGTGCTCTAAGCGTATCCATCACCTCCACGAGATGCCTTGCGTGCTCTTCCTTATCCTTAGAGAAGATCAGAATATCATCTACGAAGACCACGACAAACTTGTTCAAGAACTCCCTGAACACCCTACTCATCCAGTCCACCAAATATGCGGGTGCATTAGTCAAACCGAATGGCCTGACCAGCCATTCTAAGAATCTATCTGGAGTTCTGAACGCAGCTTTGTCTATACTATCCTCAGCTATTCTGAGCTGATGGAATCCAGTAGCAAGATCAAGAGAGAACAGATGTTCCTACAAGCTGATCAATCGGATCATCGATCCTTGGTAATGGTTGTCTATTCTTCTTGTTCAACCCACGATAATCAACACACGGGCGAAGCGAACTGTCCACATTAGTAGCGAATACTACTAGAGCACCTTCCCCGGAAATGCTTCATCGAATGGAGTTCTTCTCAAGCAACTCCTTCACTTGCTTACTTAACTCCCGTCTCACGGGACCATGTGCCTTACCGGCCACATAACTGGCTTGGCATTATCAACCAGATAAATGCGGAAATCTATCTCTCGGTTAGGGGTAACCCCCTTCACTTCACCCAAGATATCAGGATATTCTCGGACCACCCTCACCGATTGCAAACTATCGATAGACGAGTCGAGGGATTTAACACAACATGATGAGACTCATAGGGTTACTAGAAATTCCTAGGGTATTACCGAGGCGAGTCATGAGCCTCACAACCCTATGCTCAAAAATCAAGAATGGCTCCAAAACTGGACAACCAATCCATGGTCAAAATCAACTCATACCCCATGAAACCGAGAATACAAGCATCACACGAGAACTCTACACTAGAGATAGAGTTTTTCAAATCCACGTAGATAATAGACAAGTGGGCGAAAACCCCAATTGGATTTGAAACACACACGGGATCATAAACTAGACTAGTACTCAGGTGCAAACTTTCAACTAGATCAGATGAAATAAGCTATGCGATGCACCAAAATCAAACAAGGTACGAACAGGAAAATCAGAAATGTATACAAGGCTTTCAACAGAAATACTACCTCGATCGGGAACTGGAGCAGTATTGAGAGCATGAACTTGCCCTCTCGAAGGTCCAGTACGCTGAGTCTGACCCTGGCCTTGCCCTCGCTTCTTCAGGCAATCCCTAGTGAAGTGTCCAAACTCACCACAATGAAAGCATTCGCCCTTCTTCCTTTTCCTCTTCTTACACTCCTTAATGAGATGCCCAACTAAACTGCAATAATAGCACTTTCCCTTTTTGTTATTGCCCTTGTTGTTGTCCCCCTTGTTGCCTTGACTCTTGTTCTTGTTCTTATTGCCTTGACTGCTCTGACCACTTGGATTACCCTGATTTCCTTTCCACTGGGAATCAGTCTCCTTGGCTTGCGTATCATTCATCTTGATCTCTTTCTTGTCACTCCTACTCTCTTCATTAAGTAGGGCCATATTCACCAACTCTCAAAAGTTGCCCCCAAGGGTATATGAGTCATGGCCAAACCATGTAATGGCTCGTTTAATCCTAGAGCAAAGTATAGGGCCTTCTTCTGAGCTGTGTTAATTAAGTCTAAACCGACCTGAGCCAGTTGATTAAACTTATCTATGTATTCCCTAATAGTCATGTCCCCTTGCTTCAGTGATAGGAACCTTAGTCCAAACTTTCCCCGAAAGTCTTCCCAAGTCTCAATTGGCCTAGTAACGGTGGTGACCACCCACCCACGTGCAGCTTCTTCCTTTAGCAACCACACTGCTAATAAAACCTTCCTACGGTCATCTATATTAAAGAAGGTAAAAAGATCTTCGGTTTCTTTCAACCAATTTCTGGCCTCTACATATGTCTCGGTTCCAATGAAATTCTTGCAACCCAATGCCTTAAAGTTCTTACAAATCTCCGCGAAATCCTCTTGTGGATGCTGAGGGGGAGGAAGAACATTAACCACTGGAGGAGGGGGAACATCATCAGGGTCGGCTTCGGTCGCCCTAGCCTCAAAAAGTCTCCTATACCAAAAAGGTACGCGTACTCTCTCCGGAATGGCAAAGTTATTGGCCATACTGAAAACGAAGAAAAAGATAGATTCAAAATGGAGAAAAACGAAGGGATTTTGCTAATGGCTTTTTGGGGAATAGCCTTTAAAATAAACTAGACTTTTTCCTTGGAAAATACATTATACTTGGTTTTGAAAATAGTTTTCCAAAAGTTTTCTAAAAACCTTTTTGTTCCTTCTCGTAAACCATATGCTCTGATACCAAATGTAACACCCCACCTCCGCCAGGGTGGCTCTGGCAAGCACTCTGACTTTGGAGGGGCGTTTGAATCAGGTAAACATGCATAATGATATATCAAGGCAGAACAAGAACATATGTATATATGTAAACAGAGTAGATAACATAGATAAAACAGCGGAAGATTTTAAACCATTTCAAAACAAGTCTGGTACAACATAATGTCAATTTTCCACAATAACAAGTCTAGTACATAAAATAACATCAACTGAAACTTGAAAAGGAAAACGTAAAGTAGCTATTCCCAAAGTGTAAAAACCATAGCGAGCTCAAGTCCAAAGCACACATGAGCTATCCAAGAAAAGCAGGTAAGATCCAAGCTAAGCTCCTGTCTTCCCTCCCTGAGAACCTGGGGGGGAAACGGAAGAAAAGAGGCGAAAGAAAACAGGTCAGTCAAAAAGACTGAGTAAGCCCTACTACAATCAATGTAAACTGATAAAGTTAACTGACATGAGCAGCAGATACGAACATAAGGATAACAACATGATGATTATCTATCAAGGTAGATAAAGGTGTCATCGCATAATCAGGATTAAGGTTTTGCACCACAGATGTACTAGCAAACTAACATGACTTGAATAAACAAGTATTGATCCCTTGGCCCACGCTTTGGCCCAATAACATGAAGTGACCCTCATACGAGGTCCCAAGTGTAAACTAGAAGTGATCCCTAGGCCCAAGTTTTGGCCCACCATCCGGAATGACCCAAACCAAGGTCCAACTAGCACGGTCTAGTCGATCGGCTCCCTAAAGCTTAACTCGTCAAGTGTCGGTGTCTTACGGCCCAACTACGAAATGTAGCTAAACTGTGCTAGGTCCACCCTAGGGTGTATCCAGTCCTAGGATGTCAACCACCGACACAAACCAAGCACGCACAGCTTAAACCTACTGGTGCTCGTGCCTGCTTTTTCAACTCCGGACCATGTGCACGACCATGGCCCGCCTGAACCCACACCGGCGCACCTACTCAGCCGTCGTTTGGTCGCTTACATGGCATCCAGTAATCGTGCCCCTCCCTAGCCTAGTCCCTAGGGTGTCATGATACAACTAAGAGGGTTACTGGTGCAAAGGACCACGCAACTAGGGTTTCCTTAATGGGTTAACATGGTTAACCCAACTCATTCAAGTACCAAGTTGGTTAAGTGTACCCAAGGTTCATGACTTTACCCTACCAACCCATCGTGTTTTTCATTGGTTAAGTATTCCAGCGGTCCATGACTTAACCCTAATCACAAGGCATTAATTAATTAATGCGCCTTAACCTCTCACATTAGACTTTGTTGTGGTTACTAGTTAAGCCGGCGGGTCCGGGTAGCTTTACACCACAACTTGGTCTAACCTCGGGTTCAAGGTACAACATGACCAACTTCTCACATTGGGTCCTATTGTTTGTAGCAACTAGTTAAGCCGATCGGTTCCGGGTAGGTTTACGCTACAAACTCAACCCAACCTCGAGTTGGTCACACTTATCTTTTCTAAGTGTCATGTCCACCATGTTTCTAAAACGAATTACAAGTTTTTCAAGCAATTGGGTAGACCTAACTTAATAGGTAAATTCCCAATAGGTAGACCTAACTTAATAGGTAAATTCCCAAGCTTATGTTTTTATGTCTTTTAAGTTTACCCAACCCCAAACGCCATCCCATCACTTACATATCGCAATAGCGCATAAAGGATAGAAAGAGGGAACTTGACATAATCATGACATAAAAGTGTTGAAGCCACAAGTTCAACATGGTGGCATATGAAATGTACATATGTTCATATACTTGCATTAGGCCTCAAAAACATGCATAACATGATAGCATGAACAAAATGTTCAACCCAAACTTGCATAACATACTTGCATACCATAACATGACATACTTGCCTATAAACTTGCATATTACAACATGATAAACTTGCGTATCAACTTGCATATTACAACATGATAAACTTGCATATCAACTTGCATAACATATGACAACTTGCATATCAAACTTGCATACAAAACTTGCATAACATATGACAACTTGCATATCATACTTGCATAATAAAACTTGCATGACATATGACAATTTGCATAACAAAACTTGTATAACATATGACAACTTGCATATCAACTTGCATAACAAAAACTTGCATAACATATGGCAACTTGCATATCAACTTGCATAACAAAACTTGCATAACATATGGCAACTTGCATATCAACTTGCATAACAAAACTTGCATAACATATGACAACTTGCATACCAAACTTGCATAAACAAACTTGCATAACTTATGGCAACTTGCATAAACAAACTTGCATAACTTATGGCAACTTGCATATCATACTTGCATCGAAAAACTTGCATAACATATGGCAACTTGCATATCAAACTTCATAAACAAACTTGCATAACATATGACAACTTGCATATCATGCATTTAACTTCAAAGTTCAAGTATGAGAGGAATAGGGCTTACTATGCTTATGCGGACTCAAATGAGTATAGCAAATGTAAGAAACCCCTTATGCAACAAATTAAAACCCCAAAAATGCAAGAAAACTTGATCAAGACTCCTCCTTTATGATGCCAATAGAGAAACAAGACTTTAATGCAAGCTAAAGAGGATCATACAAGCCTAGATACACTTGTATGCATGGAAATCTCTTAGAAATTTGTTTAGGAATTGTATGAAGAGAGTGGAGGCCATGAGAGGTTTGATTTTTACATAGTTTAGTTGTAAGTATGAATAATGAATGATTTAGGGTAGGTTAGGGTCTTATTTATAGATTAGGCTAGTGATTTAGACCATAGGATTAAATCCTAGTTCCAATCTCAGCCCTCTAAACCGAATCTGGCCCCCAAGCTCAACACATTCTCAAAAATGGTGCACCAGGCAGACCTGGGCGTCTGAGCCAAGTCGACAGCCAAGTCGACAGGGCTGTCGACTTGGTCAGACCCAGTCGACTCCCAAGTCGACAGGGCTGTCGACTTGGGTACTGTGGCGGGAATTTTTCCCGCCTGGCCCAAACTGGCCCAATTCCCAATTTCAGATTTGAATTTGAAATCTGTTTTTACCTTGGAATTTGCTGAAAACTTCGTTGGGCCTTAATCGGGTCATACGGACTCCGATTTTCGAAAACCCGGACTCTATTTCGTGTATTTTTCCGAGACGAACGCAATGGCATAGCCCGTTTCCCTTGATTCAGATTTTATAATTAAATTCTGCCTCGATTTATGTTATAACAGGTTATTGAAAATACGGGTTGTTACATCGACAGGGCTGTCGACTTGGGTGCTCTGGTGGGAATTTTCCCGCCTGGCCCAATCTTACCTAATTTTCCAAATTCAAACTTGAATTTGAAATCTGTTTTTACTTTGAAATTTTCTGAAAACTTCGTTGGGCCTTAATCGGGTCATACGGACTCCGATTTTCGAAAACTCGGACTCTATTTCGCGTATTTTTCCGAGACGAACGCAATGGCATAGCCCGTTTCCCTTGATTCAGATTTTTGAATTAAATTCTGCCTCGATTTATGTTATAACAGGTTATTGAAAATACGGGTTGTTACATTCTCCCCTCCTTAAAGGATTTCGTCCCCGAAATCTTCAAGTTAGGAAGAACGTATCCTACCATCCAACATCCATCTACTCAAAACATCATCCACGAGCAATCATTGTCCTTACATGATTCTAAATGTTGTATGAACATATGCAAAGGTGTGTGTATATGTACTTAACTAATGCAAATATCATCAATGCAAATTATGTTAGTGAAATGAATCCATATGTATGCAATTCCTAACATAATGTATAACATCTATATGTGTGCACATAACATACATCCATATGCAACATCCATGTGATAACACAAAAATTTCCATCCATGAATAAGCGTAAACACTCATGCATATGCAATATGAGGAGTGTGTGAGCCGATCTAGTGCCTAACGTGTATAATGCATCCACGAGTAACCACTTGCAAACACTTGCAACCACTTGTAAACATCAAGCATAACATGTTTCAAACACATGTTTCATCTAAAGGGTTTCTACCTAAGGTTCTCATGACAAGATTAACACGATAAACTAGATAAACATGGATAGCAAAGAGAAAGATATGCTAATCAAAGAAAAGAGATTGAGAGTGTACCCTAAAAAGGAATGGATAAAGCCCACGCATCTTCTCCTCGGTTTCCCAAGTTGCGTCTTCTTCGGCTTCACCCCATTGAACCTTCACCAACTTGACCTCTCGATTCCTTAGCTTTTTGGTCTCTGTCCCCAAGATACGAATCGGAGCTCTCCTCAAAGTAGCCTCTTTCTCCACTTCCACATCTTTCAGAACACTTGGCTCAACAACCTTTGCTGATTCATGTAAACACTTCCGGAGATGCGAGACATGAAAAACATCGTGTACTCCGGCAAGCTTCTCGGGCAACTCCACTCTATAAGCCATCTGCCCGATCCTCTCTATAATAGGGAATGGTCCAACAAACCTCGGTGCTAACTTCCCAACGGCTCCAAATCGGACCACATTCCGCAAAGGAGAAACCTTCACGAAAACCATATCCCCAACATCAAACTCCAAATCAGTTCTTCGCTTATCAGCATAGGATTTCTGTCGGTCTTGGGCCGCTTTCATCCGTCTCCGAACCAACTCGACCTTCTCGGATGTATCTCTGATCATATCAGGCCCAAGTATAAGCTCATCTGTAGTCTCCCACCAACATGTAGGCGACTTGCACGGCCTCCCATATAAAGCTTCAAATGGTGCCATCCCTATGCTTGCCTGATAACTGTTATTATATGCAAACTCAACAAGAGGAAGATGGTCTTCCCAAGTACCACCAAAATCCAGAATACAAAGCCTCAACAGATCCTCGAGTACCCTATTCACCCTTTCGGTTTGACCGTCCGTCTATGGGTGATAAGTCGTACTTTGATTCAACCTCGTGCCCATAGCTTCTTGCAAGTTATTCCAGAATTGACTTGTAAAGATTGGGTCATGGTCACTGATTATACTAGAAGGGACTCCATGTAGTCTCACAATCTCACGAAGATATACAGACGATAGCCAAGATGCGGTCCTCTTGCTCTTTACCGGAATGAAATGAGCACTCTTCATAAGTCTATCCACAATAACCCAAATGCTCGTATTCCCTTTCCTTGACCTTGGTAGCCCATCAATAAAATCCATGGAAATACTCTCCCACTTCCAAAGTGGAACGTCTAGTGGATGCAATAGCCCACCGGGCTTCTTCGACTCGGCCTTAACTTGCTGGCAAATGATACATCTAGAGACAAACTCTGCCACATCCTTCTTCATCCCAGGCCAAAAGAAAATGCGCTTCATATCTTTATACATCTTATCTCCGCCTGGATGTATAGTCAACTTAGAGCGATGCGCTTCCTCAAGAACTTTTCTTACTAAATCTTCTACCATTGGAACACATAACCTTCCGTCTCTCCTCAGCCAACCCATGTCATCAATAGAATATCGAGCGAGATGACTAGACGCTTCTCCTCGAATCAACTTATCCATAATCTCAACTATCTGAGGGTCTTCTCTCTGCGAAGCCCCAACTTGATCAAGAAGGGTAGGTCTGAGTTCCAGAGATGCTAAACAACCGGTCATTGACTCAATCGCCAAAGAGAAATCAAAGGTTGCCACATACTCTAAATTCTTCATCTCAACGAATAGAGGACTCAGAGTCAACCTTTTTCTACTCAATGCATCTGCTACCACATTCCCCTTGCCAGGGGTATAAGCTATCTCAAAATCATAGGACGCCAAGAATTCCATCCATCTTTGTTGCCTCAGATTCAGATCCTTCTGAGAAAAGAGATACTTCAATGACTTGTGATCGGTATAAAGCTCAAATCTTTCTCCCAGAAGATAATGGCGCCAAGCCTTGAGTGCATATACTATTGCTGCCAACTCTAAGTCATGAGTGGGATAATTCTTCTCATGCACTTTGAGTTGTCTACCGCCAAAGCTTATCACTCTTCCTTCTTGCATCAGAACAGCTCCTAACCCCGTGCCACATGCATCGGTGTATGCTGTAAACAACTTCCCTCCATCGGGCAAAGCTAGAACAGGTGCTGATGTGAGAGCTCTCTTGAGCTTCTGAAAAGCAAGCTCGCATTCTATGCTCCAAGCAAAAACTAAATTCTTCTTCGTCAATTTAGTGAGAGGAGCGGAAATCTTCGCGAAGTCCTTGATGAACTTCCGGTCAAAGCCTGCAAGACCTAGAAAACTTCTCACTTCGGTTGCATTCCTTGGAGTCTTCCAATCCTGAACCGCAACTACCTTAGCAGGATCCACCGCTAAGCCTTGCTTAGATAATATACGCCCAAGGAATCTAACTTCCCTTCTCCAAAAGTGACACTTGGAGAACTTGGCCTTCAACTGATGCGCTCTAAGCGTATCCATCACCTCCACGAGGTGCCTTGCGTGCTCTTCCTCATCCTTAGAGAAGATCAGAATATCATCTACGAAGACCACGACAAACTTGTTCAAGAACTCCCTGAACACCCTACTCATCAAGTCCACGAAATATGCGGGTGCATTAGCCAAGCCGAACGGCATGACAAGCCATTCGAAGAATCCATCTGGCGTTCTGAACGCAGTCTTGTCTATACTATCTTTAGCTACCCTGAGCTGATGGAATCCAGTAGGAAGATCAAGCTGAGAGAAAACAGATGTATGTATTACCCATAAACTTATGGAACAAGCGGCAATCATGACCATGACCCTTAGTAAGTACGTACAATGTCCTTTTTTCTCATAATCATCTTTACATACATCCTCTTCTATTCTGTATCATTTATAAAATACAACTTTTCTACTTCTTTTTACTGCGATCATTAGAGTTCATGTGAGACAGAAAACATTATATTCAGTATTTTGTTGGTTTTTTAAATGCACCAATTCTTATATTAATAGGTGTTTGTTTGATAGAGTAAAAATTTGATATATAATCAATATTTATTGCAATTGTTAATAAGCATGAACAGTAGGTCAATTTTTAAAGTATTACACTCCTAATTATTATTAACCCTGCTTGGTGTTCTGACTGCCTAGTGCATCTTGTAGTTATATACACCCTGCGTGGTATTGACATTGTAGCATAGACAATTGTCTATCTCCAGTTCCATAAGTTAGAGCAGTTTCTTTTAGTTATTGACGATCTTACCTCACACCTGCATTTCATCGTTAAAGTGGTATGACCACCATGGGTTGAAAGTTTCCCTTTAACATTTTCTCTTTGTTGTTAGCTTGCAGTGAATGAAGTATTCTTCTGATTGGTTCTTTAACCATTTCCCTTTAACCAATATCGTTGTCAGGTATGTCTATTTGCAGTAACCGTTCAGTTTTCATTATTACCATATTATAAGTTTGATGTTGGATTCTCAATTTGCATTGTACCTTACTCCTTTTAATCTACCTACCTCATGATTAATAAAATAGTTATGACCTTATTGAACAATAATAGCATCGGAAGAAACACAAGTATGCACCGTATTTCAACAGAGAGAATATGTGAGGATTTTATTAGGAATTTAGGCTGTAATCTTTGGTAAATTTTCATATGCAGATTTTTACTTGGTTGTTCAGTGAGAATGGCATATAATTGATGTGCTGCTGCCAATTGATGTGCACAGCAAGGAGCAAAAGGGCGGAAGAAGAATACATAAACATCTTTGTAAAGGAATAATACTATATTTTACTGGACCGGTATATGTGTTTTGACTTTATCATTTTGTATTGTACTATATTTTGAAATTATTACTTGGATATGTGATGTATGCTTTAATATGCTAGAAGTTTGAGTGTAATTGTTTCGAGCATTTATGAATATGTTAGAAGTTTGTGTATGTAATTTTATTTTGCTTAGATTTTAAGATTGTGTTTTTAGTTATTACATTGTGATATTTGTTTTCAGCAATGGATTATCGCATAATACATAATGGTAAAGGTAATATATACATACACACACACACACACATATATATATATATATATATATATATATAGGCAGATCCGAAGGGAATAGCGGTGGATTACTATAGGCAGATCAGAAGGGAATAGCGGTGGATTACTAACAAAAAAAGTGAGGTTAAGTTTACCCCAATTTAATTTCCGTCGCTAATCCCTTGGCAATTAGTAAGGGTTTACCAACACTTTTTATAAATGATAATTTATTATAAATTAATTATCCGTCGGTAAATAGTCAGTAAATAAATTAAAATTAAATTGTGACGGCCTGGAATTTCGCTCGATCCGAATCAGTCGTTAAACCGATCTAGACCGTTCGAAACCCCTGATCGTTTTGAGAACACGACAAATAGAACGCAGACGGAAGAACATTTCATTGCTATTACAACAATTCCATCAGAATACAAGAATATACAGAGTATAAATGAATAAATTACATTTGATAAATATCATGGGTTACAACAAATTACATAGCTGGGGAAAATAATACAAAGCACAACCGAAGGTGATATATTACAATAATTCCATCAGAATACAAGAATATACAGAGTATAAATGAATAAATTATATTTGATAAATATCATGGGTTACAATAAATTACATAGCTGCGGAAAATAATACAAAGCACAACCGAAGGTGATATACGGATACAGAGCTTTCCGGATATCATTCCAGCTGTAAACCAGGATCCTGTGAATATAAATCTGCAAAACCAAAACTACTAGCTGCCCGTGCGGAAAATGAGGGCACCCAGAGTTTAGGTTAAAACATTAAACTCCAGGTCAGTCATGTGACTGGTGTGAGAACTAAAACAGTTATTTAAAGCTTTACTTTAAAAGAGAGTAATTCATGGGACCACGCCGTATAACACGGAACGGGTTTCCTCCCAAGAATACCAGTGCATATAGATAAACAACGCAATGCTTTTTCGAAAAATGAAGCTATTATAAGACCCAGGTCCCATCACACAATGCAACGCAAGCCGGAGGATAGGGTTTTCCCTTATAATAGCCAAACATGCTTCGTACATTTAAAACAAATCATTTGATACTATTATAAGTTTATAGTGTCAAAACATTTTCAATCACAAATATTAATCCTAGGCGGCATGGGTACCATCTATCATGTCGCCATACTAGGCTCTACAAATGAAACCGAGATACACGTATTGGAAATTGGATTTCCGTCATGAGTCGAGGCAAGGGGCAAGCTCCTCTCCGCTTTCGAGACACTCTAGCAAATGTCCCAGGGCTACGCACTCTGGGCAACCCCTGGATCTTCAGGGCCGGTCCTCACTTACGTCAGAGGATTAGTTATGCCTGAACACACGTTTCCCGGTCCTTACAGACCTAAAATCGAGGCGCCTCATCCAATAACCACATAGGTGAAAAGTATATAATTGTCAGGGCTGGTAAGTCACTGACACCACCAAAGCTAGAAAGAAACGTCGTGCTCTCCCTGCAGTCCTTATCCCGTTTTTAACTCATACCGAGGTGTGAGGCTCGCAAATTCACGCTATACACAAAGCTGCCACGTAGGCCGTGCTTTGATCATCAACCACAAGACTTTGCTTTTTAACAGAAGCCTTGATCCATGCAACTCAGCATGCCACACAGGCAATTCGTGCCATGCGACTGATGTCCATCGATATACAACCTCTGAGCTCGTACGTCTCAGAGAAGGGCGTTAAGCAAAAGAATAGATTCTCCGCCGCCAAACAGATGTATATTTAATAGAGATCAATCATCATAGAATAAAATCCAATGTCAGACACACAATCCATTTACAAGTTCGTTCTGGGTCTGAACGAAACCGGAGGCACTTTCCTCGCATATCCATCCATCTCCAAGTACGTCTTGACGACCACTAACTAATTCCCTCATCTTGGGTGTACAGCCCAATCAAGATCATCAGTAATCACCCAAACGATGTGAAGACTTCCGGTCTTCAACCACCGTCTTCATCTTCGACTTATCGTCGAATCGGTTATTCAGAATGGGTATAAACCCGGACTTTCCGAACAACCCGCGTATATTAAAAACAAATGTAACACAAACACAACATACGCCTCATTCCCATTCATTAGTCACTAACCGTAAATCAGTAAGAGAGCAATTCCCCAAATATTACCCCTGAAGGCCGAAACCAACATCAGATCAATACCCAGGAAACCATTCTCCTTAGCTAACCTACAGCTACTTTCTAAATTTCATATTCTCAGGGAAAGGTTCCCATTAATTTTATCCATGATAAATCCTCTAAAATTTATCCTTTTATCTTCCTTTGGATGTCATTTCAAACCAAATTATGGTTTTTCCCAAACTAATCGAGATTAGCGAACCGTACCGAAGTAATTATTTATTTTATTTCCCAATCCCAACCTATTCATCCCATGAAGCAAAACTAGTAGTACTCCATATCTAACACCACGGTGTTATCGGTAAAATTAATTACCATTTCACGATCAAACCTAATTAAAGATTTAACTATCGCTTTGGAGCAAAACTGGTGATAGTCCATTCTCGCTTATTTTTCAAATTTGATAATTTAGATTATCAATTCACATTTCAATCTAATTGTAGATTCATTAAAACTCCTTTTACTGGGTTAAAAAACTAGTGTCATTTAAAACACAGTTCACGATAAACACCTGAATCGATTCTACTTAAACCCATTTCAAATCCAATTTATTTATTTAAAAATAAATGGGTTGTAATTTCAGTTCAAAACTAGTTCATTTCGATAAGAATCTATTTTTACCTTTTCAAATATCGAGTTTTTCATCCTAATTTTTCCCAAATCATTTCTTATGATTTTACACAAATTATTGATATTTTTAATAATTTTATCAAGGCCCGTACAGTCGATTTCCATCAACGGCCATCGAACTGCACTTACAGCGACCTTTTCCAAATTGATTTGGACGTATCTCCAAATCCAACCGTTAGATTTCAAATTTCTAATATTCGTTAGAAAGCTCTTTTCGATACGAACCCAACGTTCCGGTTTTAGGAGAATCCGATGGTCGGATCTCCCGTAATGTCCGTTCGAAGTCAATGGTCGAAATTCGCGAACTGCCGCGTCGCGGCGCGTTCTATTCAGGCCATTATATTATATATATAATATATATTTCGTCGATTTCTATTTAAAACGAATTTTATAAATAGTTTTGAATTCGTTTCAAAAACAATTTCAACCTTTATTTCAAATTTAAATCAAAATTGAATTTTCTATTATAAATCCTCTTTATTTTCATTCCTATTTGATTTCAATTCAAATCGATTTTTAATTCGATTCGAATTCATTTTCTTTTCAATTCAATTCAATTAGAATTCAATTCGTCATATATTCAATTCGAATTCATTTCGTTATATATTCAATTCGAATTCAATTCGTCATATATTCAATTCGAATTCAATTCGTCATATATTCAATTCGAATTCAATTCGTCATATATTCAATTCGAATTCAATTCTTTATATATTCAATTCGAATTCAATTCGTTATATATTCAATTCGAATTCACTTCGTTATATATTCAATTCGAATTCAATTCGTTTTATATTCAATTGGAATTCAATTCGTTATATATTCAATTCGAATTCAATTCGTTTTATATTCAATTCGACTTCATTTCGTCATATATTCAATTCGAATTCAATTCGTTTTATATTCAATTCGAATTCAATTTGTTATATATTCAATTCGAATTCAATTCATTTTATATTCAATTCGAATTCATTTCCTCATATATTCAATTCGAATTCAATTTGTTTTATATTCAATTCAAATTCATTTTGTTATATATTCCATTCAAATTCATTTCGTTATATATTCAATTTGAATTCAATTCGTCATATATTCAATTCGAATTCATTTCGTTATATATTCCATTCGAATTCATTTCGTTATACATTCAATTCGAATTCGTTTTATATTCGATTCAATCCAAATTGGTTTTCTATTCGATTCAATTCAAATTGGTTTTCTATTCGATTCAATTCAAATTGGTTGTCTATTCGATTCAATTCAAATTTAAAAACGAATATAATCGATATAAATATCGTTCGCGTCAAAATAGCGCATCTTTAATCAATACGGCTTTATATATTTCAATAATTCCGTTATCCTATTCAACAAATGAATATTTATTTTATTCAATACGTGAATCTATACTTCTGTCAACACATGACTAATCTCAACGAATGAGTACTGTCCACGTGTGACTATTTTTGTTATTCAATATATTTCGTTCAACACATGACTAATCTCAACGGATGAGTACTGTCAACACATGAACCTTTATTTTATAAAGATAAAGATGTAAATTTTATTGTTAAAATATTTCCTTCAACACATGACTAATCTCAACGGATGAGTACTGTCAACACATGAACCTTTATTTTATAAAGATAAAGATGTAAATTTTATTGTTAAAATATTTCGTTCAACACATGACTAATCTCAACGGATGAGTACTGTCAACACATGAACCTTTATTTTATAATATTCTTTATTTTCTAAATTGGAATGAGGCCCAATCAATTACCATATAAAGTTAATTATATGGATTCCATACAACACATGTATATAATAGCAACGACAAATAATCAACCATCATCTAAAGTGCACTACACTGTATAAGCATCAAATATAGATATCTAATGCTTATAACAGCCTGTCAATCAATCGATCGACAAACAACTAATTATTGGGATTAGTGTATGTCGTATTTTATCCCAATACCCGTGTGGGGTTTCAAAAAATCAAACACAGATTTTATTTGTGCATTTGGGCGATGTGTAAAATTTATCGACCCAATCAATGTCCTTCAAATAGGTGTACATAAACAAACCGTCTGGTTTGTAAATGATTATTTATTTATTCACATCCACGTTAAAAATTATATTTTTAATGATAAAACATTTTATTTCAACACATGAATTTTTATTCAGTTCATTTATCAAATAAAATGATATCTTTATTTTTCTAACTTGTTTTAGAAAATTTCGGCGGCATAACGGCACGATACTAGAAACGGGACAAGGCCTAGCCTTTTCCCCGGTCTAGTGAAGGCCCACTCCATTCACACATCAATCAAATCCATTCCATTTCACCAAACAACTCAATTCAAACCAAATAATCTAACCAACTACACAACCAAACAAACAAGTCCATGGTCTGTGGACGATTGTGTCGGGTGATACTAAACACTATCTGCATCCTAGTATATATATATATATATATATATAACTAGAAAAAGAAATCAAAGAGTGAGAAATTCTCACCGAAAGCTATCCCAACTTCCCGACACTTCATTTATAGAAATCTTCATCGTTCTCGCCTTTTTGTCACCTTCGTTGCCCGTATTCTCTACATATGTAAAAATTGAATTTTTACTTCGATATTCAATATATAAAAATCGAATTTTTTACTTTGCTATTCAATATATAAAAATCGAATTTTTATAGCTACTTTTATATTGTAAAAATGGAATTTTTATTTCACTATTCAATATAGAAGAATCGTATTTTCACTTCACTTATTTTATTTGATTTTTCAACTTATAAAAATTCCCTCTTTCATATATTAAATATTCGACACTTCATACATTAAAAATCTGACCTTTTATATAGTAAAAATCCTATCACTATATCTATTTTAAAAGCATCGCTAATTTATTTAATGAAATCAATGTCAATTCCATTTACAAAATCAATGTTTTTTTTTTCACTAATAAAAATTCAGTTTTTACACTAATGAAATTTTATAAAGCTAATTACACTAAGTATAAAAATAAAAACTCACATCTTTATTCGATTTTTTTCCATAGAGGGGCCTCGTAGTTGACCGTTTGTGGCTGAAAACGGCGGCATCGGAGTCGGGGAGTGGCGGCATCTTCCTTCCGGCGATTTGGGGGTGCTCCGGTCAAATCAGAAGAGGGTGGCGCGCGTGTTTCAAAGAAGGGAGGGGGTTCA
Source organism: Allium sativum (assembly GCA_030737875.1). Taxonomy (NCBI): domain Eukaryota; kingdom Viridiplantae; phylum Streptophyta; class Magnoliopsida; order Asparagales; family Amaryllidaceae; genus Allium; species Allium sativum. The sequence goes on from JASFAX010003732.1 coordinate 40,108, forward strand.
GTACTTCGCAGGTGGTGGGGGAATTCACGTGGCTCGAGGTCATCGAAGGGAGGAGGGTGGCTTCATCGCGGCGGCTAGGGTTTAGGTGAGAGGGGCGCGTTGTTTTGGGGGTTGCGGTGGGTTGTTGTCGTGAGAAGGAAAGGGGAAAGAGGAGAAGAGGGGCGGCGTGAGGAGGGGGTTTGGATGGAGGGCGGCGCGACTGGGTGGGCACGGGGGCGACGTCGGCGGAGGAGCGATTTGGCAGAGGGGCGGGATTTAGGGTTCTCTTTTCTTACGTGGAAATAAAGAAAAGGAAAGGGTGAGGGAGAGTATAGAGGGGAGGGAGATATATTATATTTTATTTATTATTTATTTTGAGTTTTGAATTCCCTAAGGTACCCTTTCCATTCGAACTCGAAATCGAACCCGCTGACTGTCGTCCCTAGCGTATTATCCCCATTCTGAACACAATGGGATATGTATCGTAAGCCAATTCGGCTGTTTCAATAGGTTTTTCTCAAAATCAAATTATAAATCGGTATATATTCAATTTCAAACGTACATTTCAAATTTCCAGGGCCACATACTAACTCTAAAAATTCCAGAAAAATTATCTATAGCATCGTATCGACGACAGGGTCCTAACAAAACTAATTTCATCAAATTCTGAGACCGTTTGAAAATGGTCAATTTCCAGTCGATTAAAATCAACTAAAACTGGTCAAACGCATTTTCCTTTTCCACGCTCACATATTGATTCGGAAAATTATGAAATTTTGAAACTAGCAATAATTTGACACTGCGGATCCAACAAAAGTGGTTTTGTCGAGTTCCGAGGTCGTTTGCAAAATTGCCATTTCTAAGGGCCTGAATTCCATAGCGACTACTCAGAATTTTCAACTGGACATATCTTTTGATTCCCGCTATGAAATTTCAATTTTTCGGATTCGTTGGAAAGATATCAACAATTAGATCCCATTATTTTTGGTTTCACTAAAATCCGGATTACTTTGCACCCGGTACATTCAATTGAACTTTGAAATCGAATTATCAAACTACCGCGTCATTTTCAATTCCTTATATAATTATATATAATTATTTATACTCTAACGACGACGTATATAAATATATTCGTTCGAATTATATTCAAAATAAATTTCTTGTCGATTTTATTTAAAATAATCTATTTTAAATACTCAAAATTCGCTAAAATTGCCAAAATAAAAATTTTAAACTGGCCCAGATTTTCCAGGTTATTACATAAATTATTAAATAAAATTATATTTTTATTAAATAAATAGTAAATGATGGAAAACTGTCGGAAAACACATGCTACATTCCATCACTAAAATTGACACAACCGTCATGGTTTTTACTGACAAACAAGTTATATAGGAAATCCGTCGCTAAGATCAATTTAGCGAGGGATTAGAAGCGGATTTTGTCGTCGCTAATCTCGGTTTTTCTTGTAATGGTTATACTTGACAAAAATCATATGATGTTATTCTTAGTTATCATGCCTGTAGCTTATCTTGTCATCATGCTTATGT
>JASFAX010003733.1:0-41635 GCA_030737875.1 Allium sativum
CATTCAATTTTTGCTGAAAAAGGGGGGAAGGATTTCTGCGATGGTCGGCGCCGGAGTGGGAGCAGGCGGAGGGTCAGAGGGGGCTCGGTCACTGGCGGATGTCGGAGCAGGGGCGGGTTGGGGTCGCGACTCAAAATAAGAATGGGGGAGGCTGAGGGACGTCGGAGCTTCGAGATGAGAGGGGGTGGAGGAGGAGGCGCGGCCTTGGGGGAGGAGCGACGGGCGATGGCAACGGCGGCTAGGGCAGAGGGGTTCGATCGGTTTTTTTTTATTTAATCTGAAATGGTCAACGGGTATAGGAGGAGAGATATAGGGGGGGGTATTTTATATTATTTAATTTATTTATTTATTTATTTTTTTCCACATAAAGCAACTTTTTCTATCGACCTCTAAACAAGGCCCACCGCCTGTCGTCCATAGCGTTTCACCTCCATTCCGAACACAATGGGATATATATCGTAAGCTGATTCGATCGTTACAATCAGTTTCCTTTGAATTTACATTTAAATCACTATATTGAATTTTAAACGTACATTTCAAATTACTGGGGTCACATACTAACTAGAAAAATTCCTGAAAAATATTTTCTAGCTTCGTATTGACGATACGGTCCTAACAAAACTAGTTTCGTCGAATTTTGAGACCGTTAGAAAAATGGCCAATTTCCAGTCGATTAAAATCAACTTAAACTGGTCAAACGCGTTTTCCTTTACCACGCTCACATATTGATTCGAAAAATTATGAAATTTGAAACCCAGCAATAACTTGACACCACGGACCCAACAAAACTGGTTTCGTCGAAATCCGAGGTCGTTTGCAAAATTCCCATTTTTAAGGGCCTGAATTTCATAGCGACTATTCAGAATTTTCAACTGGACATATCTTTTGATTCCCGCTATGAAATTTCGATTATTCGGATTCGTTGGAAAGATATTATCAATTAGATCCTATCATTTTTGGTTTCACTAAAATCCGGATTGTTTTGCACCCGGTACATTCATTTGAAGTTTGAAATCGAATTATCGAACTACCGCGCCATTTTCAATTCTATTTATAATTATATATAAATATTTATATTCTAACGACGACGTATATAATATATACGTCGAATTCTATTCAAAATAAATTTCTCGTCGATATTATTTAAAATAATTCATTTTAAATAATCAAAATTCGCTAAAATTGCCAAAATAAAATTTTTAAACTGGCCCAGATTTTCCGGGTTGTTACACAAATGTGGAGTCCCTTTAATAATCCCCATTTTATTTACCTTTAGAATACATAAATAGATAGAATTTAAGTAATAATTTCATGTTTGTAAATAATTGAAAATTTGAATAATAGGTTTCTTTCATTTACCTTCTGATTACTGAATGAATAGATACCTAAATCACGCAAAGTACTTAATAATGATCTAAAATACCTTGCTGAACACTTCTCCAAGTGAATAATGCAAACGGATCTTTCTACTGCTAAGCAGCGGCGACCTGATTCCGATCAGCACATCAATATCGATGACAAAAAATCCTCGGATTCACCCAATAAGTTTTGTTGTGAAATTTTGAGAAGACGACGAGCAACTTTACCAATCTATTCCCTCCTTTTCCTATTCTTGGCGTTTGATTCCTTGAATTTGTGTTCTTGGCGTTTCATTCCCTGAATTTTTGAAACTTGGTTTAGCGCTGGCAAATTAAGAGAAAATTTGGGAGAGGATTTGAGATTTGATTCGACTCTTGTACTAAGTTTTAAGCGATGGAAATCTGATGGGGCGGAGCAATCCATGGCTTACATTAGATCAATGGCCCCTGTTTATTTTTGGCTGTTGATGTATATCGCTAAGAGGAATAGTGTCCTTTGTTGATAAATGTTACATATTTTAATTTTATTTAATTTAATAGTATACATATTTTTTTAGAGCAAAATAGTATACGTATTTTAAATAGTATTATTACAATTTTAGTGGTGTTCAAAGTTAAAACCCATACTTAAAATTTTAAATACCAATATAACTCAAATTTATTTTTAAATATACAATTTTAAATTTTTTGCAATTAAGATACTATTTTTGTTCTTCGAAATACCAATAAACATTAAGTAAATTATCTCTAATAAAATTATACCTAGCATTATGCAAAAAAAAAAAGATATGAAAACCATTATAATAGAACTTTAAAATTTTCCTTTGTGATAACTGTTATTATTAATATGACTACAACATAAGCTGAAAACAGAATATACATCGTTAAAATAAAAAATTAGATGAGAATTAGTTATATTTTTATCATAAAATTACTAGTGGAAGTATTTGGTTATGTTCGGTTTAATACAATTGGGTCAACAGTTCAAACCGCAACCGATCCATATCATTACAGGTCAGTTCGGTTGGATTATTTGTTCTAGAGAGAGGATTCGGTTTGGTTTTCCGCACCGATTTTACGGTCTGGTCTGAGCAGTTTGCTTAAATTACAAGTATCATATTGTAAGTGTGTGTTGAGATCGAATTTAATAAAGAATTGTACTTTACCTTAGTCATAATTTATAGAAAATTTTAAAATTAGAACATGAAGTATTATACAATTTAAATTAAACTATTAAATGAACTTTTCAATATTTTAAAGTTTAGAAATTTTGGTTATTTTATGTCAAACAATAATTGGTTTTATAGACTTTATGATTTATCTCAAATTTATTCAAGATGATTTCAAATCTTTTAATTTTTCGAAATATAAAATATAATTATCAACTATAATTATAAAATATTAGTATCATCTATAATTATTAACTTTAATTATTAAATACAATTATTTAAAATTACTTATTGAATATTAGATATCATATCATAAGTATTAAATTTTATTACTACTTATTAAATAATTATTATAACAAACTGATATTTTCATTTAGGGGAATAATTATAAAAGAACAATTTAAAATATTGGGATCTAGTAAAAAATATACTAGCATACTGGCTAATTTTGTGATGAAAGCAGAGGACTTAAGTAAAAATTTAGTAATTACATTGGTTATCAGCAAAGATTATTTCGCTAATTCTAAATAAGCAATGATTATAAGTTATTTATTATAGAACGTAAATTTTTATTTATTATTACTTATAAATCATTAATTAGAACAAATTAATTATTAATTATTGAACATGTTAATAATTATTAAAAAATAACACTAAAGTATATCTTTGAAAAATAATATAAACATCTCTTGCAAATCTGCTGGAATTATGTTGCAAAATAGCTTCGATAAATATTTGTCGGTATTCTGCCTGGATTTGCAGCGGAAAATATTGGCAAAAATTTTCAGTTGGTAATTTGATGCAATTTGCAACGGCTTAGTGAGGGATGACAGAAGATGACGGTAATAAATAGAAGAAAAAAAGTTGAAAAAACAAAAAAAATATCTCTTGCAGATCACATGGAAATCCGTCGCAAATTAGCGACGGAAATTTCCGCTTCTAAATATATGACGCTGAATTAGTGTTTTCTTGTAGTGTGGCCATGCTCCGGTTGCACCATTGATGAGTTTTCTGGTCGACGCTGTTTACTGTTGTATTTCTCATTCTGATCGGCTTGTTGTCGATTCTTGCAGTTTGCTCGATGATGAAGGAGAGGTGATGACCCATAACCATCTTCGGATGAGGAGTCGGGGTTTAAGGCCGCCAGCTGCTGCTAGCTTGCCTTTGCTCCGACAGTGTGCTTGCATTCGTCATTGTCGCCATGCTAGACATGCGAAGAGGGCTCCCGAAATTGCCTTCCTTGTTTCTTCTGCTGCTTCTGCCAGTTTCTCGACTGCTTTCTATTATGTTTCAGACAAAGTTGCCTGTGCTCGAGGACCAAGGCCTTTGGCTCTATGCAATAGGTTTCAAATTATTGCAGCTCCGACTGGGTCGGTTTCTTTGGAGGTTCCTTTATGCTCTGCTTCGGGAAAGGTAATAGCGGTTTTCTCAAGCTCGTTTCGCCATTGGCTTTGGTAGTGCTGCTTTTTGTCGCTGGCGTAATTCTTGCTTATTGATTGCCATTGCACCACATATCAGTCCACATCTCTATGTGCAGCCAGAGCAATATACTCTTGGCGAGGCAACAAAAGTGGCTGATACGGGGTGTATGTGGTTAGTGACCATTGAGTCTCTTGGTGTTGGTTCGAGTTTTGCTCGGCAGATTTCAAACTATTCAACTGTTGCCTGCGCGAGTTTGTTGCCTACCTTTCTGGTGGGCGATGTGGCTAACATGGTAGTTCCTTCTATGGTTTCAATTAGTTTGGACTTGGCTTATATGGACTTTAGCTTGAGTATGCAGGTTCGGTTTATGTCTTCCTTTCTTGATATGTTCCTATTTCTTGGACTTTATCGTACTGCTCTAGATCTTTGTTTGGTGATATGTGATGCTATGAGTCATGACATGCGCAGGCAAGTGCTTCCTGACATTTCGTTCAATTGTTGAAGAACTATTTCCAGGCCATGTGTGTGCAGCCAGTAGGGGGATGTTTTCTTTGCATGTTTATTTGTATCCTCCCCTACTGTTTTGTGTGCATTTCCTTATTTGTTTGGTTTTACCCTTCCTACCGTTTTAGTTCCAGTTGATCTGTTTGTTTCTATGGCTCGACCTTATTGAGTGTGACAAGCTGACAAAGCTTTGGCTCTCGGTTATGTCCCCTTTGACTCTTGGACGGTTTGTCGTTTTGATCCCTTTGTGTTGTTGGCTCGCTGCCGATTCTGTCGGCAATCTTTTTCACTTTTGGATCTCAACCTTATGGGGTATGACTTCATATTCGGTTGGGGCTTATTGGTGACGGACATGTTGGACCCCGGTTTAAATGTTTTATTGTGTCGTAGTGAAGCCTTCTCTATGTCGTTTGCGACCCGGATTTTGTGGTTTTGGTTTACCGGATTTTGCTGGTTTTCAGATAGCTTCTCAGGGTGCTGTCACCTAGAGATGGATAGTCTCGCAGTCGGTCACGAATAGTGATTCATCTTACGGACTATTATACGACCTACCTGTGAGATTACCTCATTATGTTGACACTCCCTTTTATCATCCATATCGTTTATTGGTCTTTACCTATTACGTTGGGCTGCCAATCTGATGGCAACTTGACTTTGGTAAAGAGCACAAAAGAACTAGTGTTGTGCCCATTGGGGAACACTACATTGCCCCCGTCCCATAGTATTACATTCGTCCCGGTGTGTCCATCTGCTTCGGTATTTCACCTCTTCTCCCCTCCACTGTATCTCTCCCCCTTCTTAGTAAGGAGGAGATAGCGATCATGATCGTCTATCTCGCCTTACTGAGAATTCTTGTCCCTCTCGGTCTGGCTCTTCTCCCCTTCCTCAAGAGCCGGTGTGACTTAGATGGCGATCATCTACTCGAACTCCTCGCACCATTCATACACGCTCTATAGCGACATCCGAGCAGATCGTTCGATCTACTTGACATACGCTTTATCTTATCTGATTTTCTCACTTTTAGTTTCTCGCTTCTTGTGGTTTTTTTCTTCTCCTATGAGTTGTCTCCTCTTTCCTCCTTGACGACAAAATTTCTTTTCCAGAACGTTCGAGCTATTGGAAACGATTTGTCTTTGGCTAGGCTCAAACGCATCGTTAGGAAGCACTTGGTTTGTTTGGTGGTGCTTCTATAACCATTCATGGGTCTAGAGGAGATCACCAAGTATGTTTCTCCCTTGTCTCTGGCGGAGCCTTATCCAATGTCTCTGCCAAGATTTGGATTCTTTGGTCCAAAGACGTCCGTCCTATTTTCGACTTGGTCTAGCTTCTTTCTATTACTTGTTCTCTCTCTTCTTTCTCCTTTTCCTTTCTTTTTTCTACGATCTACGCTAAGTGTGACAGGATTGAGCGTTTGGACCTTTGGTCCGGCATCCTGTCTCTATCTGACCTGGGTTTCGGTATTTCGGTATTAAGCGGTGACTTCAATGTCGTTGCGTGTGAGGCCAAGAAATTGGGAGGCTCTAATATAAACTGGGCAGTTGCAATATTCGATTCTTTCATTATCAGCTCTGGCCTTTCGGAGGTCTCCTTTGTCGGTTCTGCTTTTACTTGGAGTAATAAACAAGAGGATCCTGATCGGATTCTCTCTAGGCTCGATAGAGTGGTCATATTGGAAGGTTGGTTCAACCTTCCTTTCTCCTTTTCTGTCTTTCAACTACACCATACCTTCTCGGACCATGCGCCGATGATTCTATGCTGCTCTCCTTTCTCTCTCTATGGCCCTTCTTTTCGCTTCCAGAGTATGTGGAGATCTCAACATACATTTCACCAGATTGTGGAAGATTCCTGGAACTCTCTCATTTTCGGTTCTCCTTTTGTTGTGTTTTCCTGTAAGATTAAGCATCTCAAGGCTTGCCTAAAGGTTTGAAACGTGCAGTTTTTCAAGAATATCTTCAATCATGTTAGAACAGCCGAAGAGTCTCTCATTTTAGTAGAAGCCTTTTTTGATGAGGACCTCACTCCTGCTAATAAGGAGGCATGGGCTCTTGCCCAACTTGCCTTCTACTCGGAGCTTCGTATTGAGAACGACTTCCTTCATCAAAAGGCGAGGATCAAGTTAATCGTTGAAGGGGATACAAGCTCCAAATTCTTCCATTATTCTATTCGTAAGAAGAACAACGTCATCTCGATTCATCAAATTCTGTGCCCTGATCTCTCTCCGACTTCCGCTCCTGTAACGACCCGGTTTTTTGGCGACTTTGGTTATCGACATAAACTCAATGACGACTAACCAAACATCGAAAAACCCGGTAGTTAATGAAAGAAATTAGAGGGTGAGGAAAGATAAGATAGAAACTTGGAATAGAAGAAGAAGAACACAACATCAGAGTAACATGAACCTCACATCGGAACGAATAACATATAATAGATAACATATCCTTGAAATAGAATCAGTATATGTATACAATAACATTATCAGAGTACAACACTTACAACACAGCGGAAATAAACTATAGTTATATGATGCTGAAGCCTCCTACTCCAGCTCTTCAAGTATCTGTAAATCCCGACTACTTGACTGTCCGTACAAAATTGAGCACCCGAGAGTTTAGGGAAAACAAAACAAAATGAACTCCGGGTCAGTCATGGGACTGGTGTGAGTAAAACAGTTTAAAACAGTTTGAGCAGGTAAACGATATCTCATAAGACCACGCCATATAACGGAACGGGTTTTTCCCTTATGAGAACCCGAAATATCTTTATATCAAAACCTTTTGATATTATAATAATGTCTATCAACCACAACTATAATAATCATCTAGCAGAAATGCTTTCATCTCACGTTCTACATATATAGTATACAATCAAAACCGCAAGAACGTATTGGGTAATGGATTTCCAACTATGACAAGGTATGGAACCACCTTTCGCTAGTGTACCTCTAGAAAGGAATACACTGGGTTCAACAAGAACATCTTGCAACCCGGCCACACATGACCGACCACTCATTTCGCTTGAGTGTATCGAATGTATATCACCAACCGTTGGGATCAACAACCGTTTCCCGAATGGGACAACATCAACAATAGATTTTTAAGAAGTAAATAAAACTCTAGATCAGGTGATTATACACCCTAATAGGTGCGACCTACATAGCCATGCTGCCTGCCCGATTTCTGTCATTTACCGGATGATGAGGCTTGAGGTTATGCTTTATCATCACATCAGATTCACTTCGAATGCCACATTGTCAGATCCATCGAAAATCATTAATTGACGTCTACAACAGTACATTACGTGTTAGCGAAAGAATTTCCTTCTCCGCTTCCACTCTTGGTACGGCTGAAGAAATCAATGTACGTGACCTTTCTTGAAATACTCTGTCAGACTTTCATCCATACAAGTCATCCAGGAACAGGATGAACCGAAGGCACTATTCAGTACATCCATCTTAGGCACTGTTATCTAAGACTTATACAATAGCCCTTGCACTTTACTCCGTCTTCAATTATCTTTGGCATATATGATTCACAATGCTTATGCCAATATAGAGTGGTTCTTTGGATAATAATCCAACCGGTCTCTCCATATTAACAACGTTAAAATGGTTAGAACTTCGATAGTCTTTGATTTAACCATCAAAGAAAAACAGGTGTGCAAACAACGATATTATTTCCAGGAGGAAATTATATCGATCAATCATCATTCAATATTTATCTCTTTATTTCATTAATTTACTTATCTTCTGTTTCCATATATTCTAAATTGTTATTTTCTATTATCAGAAAACATTTCTGATTCTCGTTTGGAAAACATTTCCAAAACTTCTTAATTCGGATTTTAAACAGATGTTTAAAACTATATTGCGATGACGACTCAAACCACTATACTAAATTACTAAATCCACTTAACCACTTCACACTCGAACCGTAACCATTTCTTAATTAAAAACGCATTCAATCAAGTTGGGGTATAGCTACCTCTCAGACCTTAACTGAACCACCCTTCAAATCTCGAAATAGATAAGATTCATCTTTTTAACTCTTTAACACTTCCTTCCGAACCCTCAGATTCTATTTACGAACCCCCTTCTTTTACAAGTTTACGTGATTATAACAATGGTGTTATAATCTCCTGCATCCGAAATATATTATCTTTAATATGACTTTTATTTCCTAACTCGAATAATATAACGATAACTAACTTATTTACTCCTATTCGGTTAACTCTAATCTATTACTCTTATTTGAATAACTCCAACCTAATAACTCTTACTGGATTAACTCTTATTCGAATAACTTATTTGAATAACTTATATTCGATTTGCTTACTTTCGAATACTTATATTCGATAATCTCTTTCTTCAAGTAAATCTTATTCGATTTAACTCCTGTTGAATAACTAGATTCGATCAACTCACTTCGAATATTTCTGATTCGATTATCTCACTTCGAAAATCTCTGATTCGATTATCTTACTTCGAATATCTACTATTCGATTATCACACTTCGAATATCTACTATTCGATTATCTCACTTCGAATATCTACTATTCGATGATCTCACTTCGAATATCTAAATTCCATTAACTCATTTCAACTCTATTCGAATAAACTAAATTCGATTAACTCCATTTGAATAACTCTAGTTCGATTTAACTCTATTCAATAACTCTAGTTCGATTTAACTCTATCGATTAACTCTAACTGGTTTAACTCTATTCAATAACTCTAGTTTGATTTAACTCTATCGATTAACTATAACTGGTTTAACTCTACGGTTTAACCTAACTGGTTTAACTCTAACTGATTTACTCTAACTGGTTTAACTCTACGGTTTAACCTAACTGGTTTACTCTTTGTACTTATTCAGTTTAAACATCGATGTTGAAATCGATTCTTACTTCTTTATATAAGTCCTGACTTATACATTCTATTTATCCAAACGATAAATATTTAACTTAATTTATAAATATCGTTTATAAATCAATCTGCTCCTTTTATCTGTTTACTTCTTCATATATAAGTTCAGACTTATATATATCTATTTATCCAAGGATAAATATTTTCTTTATAATCTATTTGTTTCCTAAACAAATATTTCCTTTATAACCCTATTTGTTTTCTTGAACAAATATTTCCCTTTTTATTTTATTTGCAAATAGTTTGCAAATATTCCCTTTTGTAATCTCTTATTTATTCCTTAATAAATATCTTCTTTAATGACTTAGTTCTTAGTGTTTCCTTTATTACCTTATTTATTTATTCTAAGTATTTCCTCTAAAAACACCTTATTTAAAACTTATTCAATTTCCTAAGTCAATATCCTTGTTTAAGTCATTCAATTCCTTAGTTAATATCCTTTGTTTAACTTATTCCATTCCTAAGTTAATATCCTTTGTTTAGCTTAGTAAATTTCCAAGCTAATATCTCTTTATCTTAACCTATTACTTTAACAAGTAAATAATCCATTAATCGTATCTTATTTATTTAACAAATAAATATCTCATTATCTTATCCTATTTATTTTCTAAGTAATCAACTTTATAAATATTATATTTATAAAGATTTCCTTCATTTATAATTCCCACTTAATCGTATTTCCTATTTATAAATATTCCATTTATAAATATTTCTATTTATAAATATTCTATTTATAAATATTCTCTTTTATAAAATCCTCTGATTTTATAAGTATTCTCCTTTCAGTATTCACTTTGACAAATTCCCCTTTTCTCCAAATCCCGGTATGTTATGGTGTTTAACATATCAAATTACGATGTCCAATATCGACCATACACACGAAATCAACAACAGGTTATAATTCACATCATATATCGAAATATATGAAAAACAATAAAATAACTGTTGAGGAATCCAGTCGGATTCCTCCAACCTGTTTCCCTGCATCCACAGATGTTACACAATAAAATCAACATCACTTTCAGTCCCATATGATATATTCTGTTAAACAGAATCAATATAGAAATTCAACTAACTGACTAGCAGTTCAATCAAACAGTCAACACACTATCAATCAGCCAATATTTAACAGTTCTAAAAATACAACATGAAATTATAAACTGTTCAGAGTTAGTGATATTTACTCACATTGGCAGTTCATCGTTAAAGAAAGATAAACTGTTGTTTGATTTGAATCAAACAGTTTATTTCGCCATAAATCCAAATGAGCTCCACTCCACTCCCAGTCAGTTCCATTGGGTAGTGTCCGTCCATACGATCCCAACGGATCTTGTTTCGTGGAATTCTGATCACGTATGAAGATGTTATAGCTTATACAAGTTTATACACATTAAATAAATTAAATTGAATTTCTTTTTTTTTATATAATTGGGCCTACACCTTCATAAATCTGGCCCACGACCCCTCATCCCAAGTCCATAACCGTTCCTCCTTTCATCCCCGATGCCAAAAACACGTCGCTCCTCCTGTATACCAAAACCATAGCCGAAACTCAGAGCCTCCTTACTCCCTCTCCGCACCACAAACTTTCAAACGGACTTCACCAATTCGATCCTCCTCAAATTCTCTTCCACCTCAACACTACTTCACCAAACTCACACCTGCCTTCGGATATGCGACCTGGAGTTCCACCAGGGTTCCAGCGATATTTTTTTGAACGCAAACCCACCCGAACTCGCCACAAGGTGTTAAACTACTCCACAAAACCAACTACATAATCCACTCCTACGAATAATCACTACAACCGCAATGTAATCGAACCCTAGTTATTTCCGCCGAAACCCAATACACAAGACCAGCGTTGAACTCAACCATTCCTACACGGATGTGAAGAAAATTAGATGGCGATTTCAACCATATATGTATTTGATTTAAGAGATTTTGTTTGAGTTTCTTTTGATTTTTGAAAAATCCCCTTTCACGTTTTACTGAAGAACAAACTGACGGCGCATTTCTAGGTCTTAAGAAATGTTGGGGGGTTATTTATAGAGGACAAAAATATCTAGATATTTTACTTTATATTAATATTCTATTTGTGTTGGTCCTTAAAAATTCCTGTGATCACATACAATACCCAAAAATTACGAAACTGGACATGCAGCTACAGTTCGACATTACGGTCCCAACGAAACCGGCATCGTCGGGATTCCGACTTCGTATGGTCACACAACGTATATTTAACCATCGAAATACTGACTGTTTCTCACTCTAAAAATCCGTACGACCACACAGTGACTCTAAAAATCACTAAACTGGAAATCTAACAACAATATGACATTGCAGATCCAACAAAATTAGTTTCGTCGAATTCCGACTTCGTTTGCAAAAGTGGCTATTTTTAAAGTCCTAAATAACCCATTTAAATATATAAATATATTTAAATATAATTAAATTAAATATTTATAAATAAATATTATCTTATATATTCACAGTGGAATACCATACAGCTCTAGAATATCCCTATATGAATTTCTAACTTGATATTTCAAATCTGGGTCAACCCGATATTCGATTTATATTGAAATTCCTTTTTAAAATATAAATAATTCCTTTATAAATTATAGAGGAATTCCACAGCGACTTTTCTAAAATTTGATTTGGACATAAATCAAAATCTACACGACGAAATCCCGATTTTTCTCTTCCACTAGAAAGATATACTCCACCAGCTCCGTACGTTTCTTGTTTCACAGAAATCCGATTTAAAACGAACCCTGTACATTCAGTTGAAGTTCGAATCGCCAATTTACGAATTGCCATGCCATTTCAAGCTCGATTTTAAATTATATTATAACTCTACATTCAAACTGTCGTTTATATAATATATTCGTTATTCAAATCAAATTCCAGGCTGAATTAAATATCACTGATGATCCAGTTCACACATATCGCCATTTCAGCCAAATCTGATTATTTCAGAATTAAATATATTATTTTAATTAAATATTCACCAATATTTAATTCAACGACCATTAAATCCTTTTAATCACCTTTTAAATAATTAAATAAATTAATTATTATACCACTGAAAATGCGGGTCATTACATCTCCTAAGGAGGTAAAAGAGACTATATTGTCCTACCTCTCTTCTTTTCTCGGTGCTCCGTCTGTGGTCTATTCTAATCCATCTCTTTATGTTTTTTTCCCTATGTTTGTCCTATTGTAACGACCCGCATTCTACGCATCGGAGGATCGTAGAATTTTTTTCCATACGAAGTCATGTGGTCGTGTAACTTTGGGAGACGACTATTGGGTTCATTTCCCATGTTCATGATTTTTACCGATTTTTAAATGACCGTTTTGCTCCTGGTGAATCGTGTTTTGCATATAACTTTTGACTGGAAAGGAGTTTTAACCTGAATCCACTTCCATTGGATATGAATGATGGTTTAACTTTCCGTAGAGTGGTCACATTGATCAAACAGACTTACCATTTGGGAGAAATGGCTGAAACAAGGTTTGGAAGGTGAAAAAACAGCATAATTGGGCTTAACTGGGTAATTAACAGCTAGGACCATTAGGGATTTCGGGATTAGGGGTATTTAAGAGCTGATAGGGGCTAGAGAAACCCTCTTTTCATTTTTCAGCCGCCACTTTCGTTCTCCTAACCCAAGTAATGGCCTCCACTCTCAAATTCTTCATTTAAACACATCCTAATCACTTTCTAATCAAAGATTAAGCTAAGCTACATCAAATTAAGGCAAATTAACACCAAATCAGAGTTGGAGCTGCTGTGTTGCATTGGAAACAATGCCATAACAGTAGAATAGTTCATATCTATAGTTTATTTGTGGCTAAGGTGAGTGATTAGCATTGTTTTTCACTAATTGGGGTTGATTAGTGGTAACTAGTGAAATTATAACTCAGAAAAATTTGGAAAAATATTTATAAATTCGAAATATTATTTTATGCCTCTGTTAGAAATTTGGGTTAATTTGGACTAAGCTTGCTAATCCTATAGTTAAAACATGGTTAAGGGGATTAAAGGGAAAATCATGCTTTTTGGGTATGTTTGATCCAAAATATTTCATGTGAATGATGTTTTAATGTTTTTGAGTGATTCTATATGTTGTTACTACTATTTGGAATGTTTTGAGATGTCATAGGAAAGTTAGAATGGTTGAAAACGCTGTCGTTTAGCGAAATTAGCTTGCTGGAAAAACTGCAGGATTGGTCAGTACGTATGGTCACAAACCAGATTGGTCAACATGTATGGTCACGAATTGGATTGGTCAGCACCTATGGTCACGAACCTGATTGGTCAGCATGTATGGTCACGAATTGGATTGGTCAACAAATATGGTCATGAACCGGATTGTTCAGCATGTATGGTCACGAACTGGACTCCTCAACATGTAAGATCACGAACCAGATTCCTGAAGAGGGTATGTTGACGAGAACCACGACCACGACTCGAACTAAGACAATGATACCAAAACCCGAGATGCAAAGGAAGTCCAAATTCGAAGTTATTACTCAGGATCCAGACGGGAACCAACGAGTTAACTTCTCGAGTTGGACTTTGCTGCGGGACGTGTGCAAAGGGGTTATCGATACCGTCATGGCCCAAATGATTAGGTGACCAAAGTAGTGGATATCGTATGCTTTACGCACTGCGTGAGAGATGTGAGGATGATTGCTATGTTTGATGTTTGCTATCACCATGACATGAAACACCCCCACATTACTTTTACACTTTATGTTAGTGTTACCATAGAGTACTGTACATCTTGTTGTGCTAACTCTTTGGTTGCAGGTCTAGGTTCAGGTATGATTAGATTATACCTGTTATTGTTTTGTTTTGTTGCTTATCGCTCATACCAGACTTTTGACTGACCCAAAGTTTTATGTCTTTTCTTATTACTTTGGGTTCTCCTAAACGAGCTGACTAGATATAGGTTAGGTGGTAATGCGCGAGTAGCTGTCCAGAGACGAGCAGGAGGCTTCCACGTATGATATACATATATATACTCCCTGTATTGTAGCTGGTCACTGCTTGGGCATTAGTAGTGTACCTTTTCTTTCTTTTGCTTTAGAGATAGAAATTTGAAGTTGTAATAATGATGTTGGATCATAAGCTGTATTATGGGTTCCGCAGCTATGGTGATTTAGTTTTCAGCTTATGCACCGTCTTGCCTGTTTTATGTCAAAGTTATGTGATTATTATATTTTATTCCATGCGCTATGAGATATACTACAGGTTCCTTTGGCATTTTTAGCTTCACACCCTTTTTACTTGGAGACCGTCCCGTGCTAGTTGAAACATCGGCACAACGCATTTCGGAGAAATGTCGGCTAGTTTGAGGTGGGCGGTTACACCTACCGGCTGAAAACTTCGAACTTGTCGCTCCTCCTTCAGGGGAGGAAATCCGAGCCTGCGTCTTCGCTCTCAGCAAGGACAACGCTTGTGGCCCTGATGACTTCAATAACGTTTTTTATAAAGTGTTTGGCCGATCATGCAGGCGGATTTTTGTCTTGCCATTCAATTTTTCTTCTCTGCTGGAGCTATCCCTAAGGGATAGACGTCCACAAACTTGGTCCTTATCCCCAAGAGCAAAAATCCTCGCTCATAAGCGGATTTCCGCCCGATCAGGTTATGTAACTTTTATAAAAAAGTTATCTCTATGGTGCTAACTACTCGTTTTTCACCTTTTCTGGATCAAATCATCTCTCCCTCTCAGGCTGGATTCGTTAAAGGACGGTTGATCACTGACAACATCCTGTTAGCCCAGGAACCGGTTTCCCTGATTGATCGTAGGGTTAGGGGTTCTAATGTTGCTGTCAAGCTGGATATGGAGAAAGCTTACGACCATTTATCTTGGTTCTTCATCATCAAGGTTATAAGGGCTTTCGGCTTTATAGAAACCCTTATCGATATTATCTGGAGGCTTATTTCCAACTATTGGTTCTCCGTTCTCATCAATGGATCGGCCAATGTGTTCTTCAATTTCAGAAGCGATTTACGTCAGGGAGACCCCCTTTTTCTAATTTTATTCATCATTGTTGTTGAGGATTTTGTGGGAGGATTGCACTTGTACGATAATGGGTTAGATTCAGAGGTTTGGCATCCCCAGAGGATGCCTCTCTTTCTTTTGCAGACGACATCATCATTTTCCCTAATGGTTATCGTCTCTCCATTCGTTGCCTTCTTTCCATCATTCACTAGTACGAGAGGTGCTCGGGCCAACTCGTAAACACTGGTAAAAGTTGTTTCGTCCCTGCTAAAGACTTGTCTCCGGTTAGGTTTTCTTAGATTGAAAACCTCACTGGGTTCAAGGCTGCCTCTCTCCCCTTGCCTTACCTCGGTGTTGTCCTATACAATGGTCGGAAGCACAATGTCATTTTCAGTCCCCTGACTAACAAAGTCAGCGGTAAGATTATTAACTGGAATGCGACTCTCCTTTCCTAGAAAGGGAGACTGGTTCTTATACAGTCGGTTCTTGACTCTGTAGGAATGCACGTATTCGCTATTATGACTCCTAATTCCTCCTTCTTCCGATATTACCGTTCATTGGCATTGTTCTTCTTCTAGGGTAAAAAGGACAATGTTAATCGTCATCACTAAATTTCTTAGGACGTCGTGTGTCGTCCCAAAAGTGAAGGAGCTCTTGGTCTTCGAAATCCTAAGGATATCTACACTGCCTATGCTTGCAAGTTGTGGTTAAGGTTTGGAGCGAATGAATCTCTCTTGGCGAGTTTTCTCCATGCTAAGTACCACATACTTCAATTCATGAATTGAACCTTGTCCCATCTTACGTTAGTGAGAGATGGAAATGGACGCAATCCATGAAATCCATATCTAACTGACATGGTGGTGGGTCTAGTTGGAATGGCCTCCCTTTCTCGATAAGGGAGGCTTGGAGTTCGGTGAGAACCATCTCTCCAACTCTCCCTATTTTCTTTTTCATTTGGGATGACTGACTGTAATGACCCGGATTTTTCTCTGAATATTTAAATTTATTTTAAATATTATATTCGATGATTAAACGTTTATATTTATATTTAATTTAAAACTAACTCGAAAGGTCGCGGTAGTTCGTATAATTGAGTTTTGGACTTCAACTGAATATACAGAATCCATTTTAAGCTGGAATTATGTGAAACAAGAAATGTTAGAATCAAACTGATAAACTGATAAACTGAAACAAGAAAGAGAAAAAAATCAAGATTTCAGCTTATAAACTGTAAGTTATGTCTGAATCAAATTTTCAAATAGACGTTATGTAAATTGTTTATAAATTATTACGTTTATTTACATATTTAAAGCGAACTTTTACAGAATTTAAATATCGTTTAACTTGAAGACGTTAATATTGAGTTTCATTTGAACTGATATATTGTTTTATTTGGGTATATATATGATAATAATAATTTATTTTTGTTAAATTTAATTGTTTTGGAATTAAATTAATATTATATTGATATTATATTTTGTTCGTTATTAACAAGGCTGGAGGAAGGATACCATAATAGTGGAACGAGATTCATATTTGATGACATCCCAAGAAATTGACTCCAAGCTCAGTAATGAAGTATTTATAACGTATTAGTATAATATTATTAGCTAATATGTCCAATATTTAATACCATTATATTATACTCTTTGGCTAATGTGTTCTATATATAACCGTATATTAGAGATGATATTGCATATCTCTACACCAAATGGATAATTAGGATCTCTAATGCACTAATTTACTTTCTTAACTTTTATGCATTAGTTAACACGTGATTTTTGCATCCTTAAAATTATGGTATGCCATTTCTCAACTCAAATTTACCGATTGATGAAATAAGTTTATGACTTTATGATTTAATGTAGGATTTGAGGGTAGTGAGGCATGTACAACTTTAGCTACTAAGAACAATTGAAAACTATAAAGAATATACTTTTGAAATTTTGGTGAAAGATGTAATTTATGCTGGTAGCGTTATAGCCTTGCAAAGTCGCAAGGTGTTTAACCAGGTCAGTGTCTATTATGATAATTTATCAAACCCTAAAACTTAATACAAAAGCTTAAGACGTCGACAATGCCACGTGTGTTCATGTCAAGTCCTTGCCATAAAATCTAAGAGAAGTAAAAAAAATAAAGAAAAAAAACTTGGCTAAAATCAAAACTGTTATCACAGCTATGAAAATCAGAGAATGGCAATTCCGACCAATTGAAATCAACCGTTATTCAGCAACTCGATACTCCATCTTTCTATGATCATGATACTATTTTTGTTGCACGCTTTTTGTGGTTTGGATATTTGCAGTAAGTACATAACGTCCTACATTCGAAATTTCCATTTTTGAAAATTAACCCGACTCAGTTTACCCTGTATTCTAGAATTATGTTCTATCCATAAGTGACACCCCATTGTAACAACACTAGAGAAAGCTGCATTTTGGATATGATATAGCTGTGGATGTTTCATACATAGTATAAACTAGAAAAGACAACACCCAACCTCTAGCAGAAACCACCTCCTACCTATGTTTTCTTCAGCTTACGAATGCCAAGTCTTTTCTCCAGCTTACACATGATACAACAATCAACATCAGCACACAGCTATGACAACGAAGGAACACAACAACTATCCTAACCTGCCTAATTTTTTTACCGTGCTTTCCAAATCATGTGCGTGCATTCCAAACCATCATCTGTGTGATCTCCTAGTCGTTGAATGTATAAATAGAGGAGCTTCACTGCATTTCATTTTCATCACAACAAAGAAAATGGCAATTCAAACTTTAAAAATTAAATCCAATTCATATAAGCATTCTAAAATCACGATATATGTATCCATACACTCCTAAAATCATCCTCAACCTTTGCAACATTTCAGAAGTTTGAACGATGACAGTCGACTACAAAAGTCGCGATCTTGGTCTGAAGTTATATCGAGATATATGGATTTATCCGTGAATTCGTGATTGAAAATGGGATTGGCAAAGAACCGTGGTCGAGCGGGTTTATTTTCGAAAAATATGAACCAAAAAAATGTTGGACCTGAAACATAGAAATTACCGTCGGTCAGTGCTGGAGATCACCGGAAGGGGTACGGATGGTAGGGACAAGTAAAGTTCGGGGAGGCAAATCATTTGGTGAAAATATATTGGTGGTTTGAGATGGTATGGGGATTATCAGTGTTATGCGTGCACAACGCACACGCGGAAATGATTCAAGCGGAAAAGAAGAATTCGGGGAAGAAGACACTGCTACAGGCGGGTGCGGTTTGGTCAAGGATGCGGGTGGGCGGAAGTTTTTGCATGGGCCAGGTTTTCCAGATATTTATAAAAAAAAATATTGGAGAAGAAAATGTAAGCCTGGTCCTCTCGTAACACATATGAAAATATAGTGTAAAGGGTAATAACGAAAAGAGAAAAGGATTTGAAATAGGGGAGACACACGATTATGGGAAAGGGAAGTCTCAGGCAATTTGGTTATAGGAAGTTTAGATTTTAACATGGGCCGTAAGGTTTTGGGTAAGGGTCCAACATTGTTTAAATTAAAGTTTAATTATCCCAATTGTTTTGTATGCTTACTTGAAGTATATATCGCACATATATGATCAGAATCGAGCAAAATTGGTCCCGTACCGGAAAGGGCTACATTATGGAGCAGCTTTGGTTAGGATCAGAAACTACCAAAAATTTTTATTTAATTAAACGCTAGTTTAATTAAATAAAAAACAAACCGATTTAATCGACAGATGAAACCAAGGTGAGTTAAACTCACTCAGTTCTCCCGGTTATATAAGTTGGGTTTTAATGTTTGCATGCTATGGTTGCTAATTGTTGGTTGATTTGGTTGTTTGGATGTTCGTTAAGTATTATATATATATATATATCAATTATTTAAGTTAAATGGTTGTTTAATTTAAAATGAAATGAAATTGTTATTTTTACGATTAATTCCAATAGAGGTAACTTACCTTGTTGGTTGCATTTATAACAATATAAACATATTAAATTGGATGCTTCAATTGTTGTTATTTATTGACCGTTATTAGTTGAATGGATTATTGCTTATTTTCATATTATCATTATACAAATTGTATACTGAATGTGATTGGATGATCGATCGATGAATCAAAATTCAACGGTTATTTTGATATTAACCAATGGTAATTATTGGTTGAGAAAATGGCAGTAGATGGCCTAAAATTATATATCATTTACAAAGACCGATTTACCATCAGGTAAATTAATAGAAATGTAGTTATGAAAATATTTTATAACTAAATATAAATTTTTAAGTATATTATTAAAAATGTAGTTTATATAAAGGAAATAAACCAACCACATATATGTTGATTGTCTAACCACCAGTCACCATTTTTGTACCCAAAAATATGTCATGTGCGAAGCACGTGCCTCATCCTAATTATTAAATGATTTATAAAGTTAATTTTTATATTACTACAATGGATAAGCCAGTGAGCAAGGATTAATGTGACGATTAATAACTGAGATAAATCGTTTTTAAGTAACAATCAAAATGGGATTATATTGAATCGATTTTTATTTATTTAACAATAATCGGAATAAATAGGATAATTTAAATTAATTACATTATTAATTAATTTAAATGTAGAGACGAGTTAGAATTGGCCAACAAGTTAATCATGTTTTGGATTTGACCAAGTAAACTATTTTAACTGAAATTGATTATTAAATTAAATTAATTTGCGCTGATTAATCTAATGGAATAATTTGATGAATAGTTGTTAACTCTATGAGAATTTAAAAAAGGGATTTAATATTTATTCCAGTTATTGATGAAGTAGATTATAATTAAGATTTATGTAAGGGATTTCTTTTTAAATGAAGCTTAATTAAGCAAGTAATCAAAGTTAGTAGTGAAATATTTTCGAATTTTAAAGGGAGTTTATGAACGGGTTTATATCCAAACCGAGCTTGGTAAATTAAGTTACGAAAATGATTTTAAGCGAATATGATAAGCTTAAATTAACTGTTACATAATGTTTGAATTAAGTAAAGAAAAATTGATATGGAAAAGGGTTTTATATTAAACCAGAATTGTGTAAACGAGTTATAAAAGAGATGGGAAATTAAAGCATTGATTTTAAACTAACATTAGTTAATAATGGCATTAAGTGAAATGGGCGAGTTTGAAATAAGATTTTTTAGAGGGAAGAATGGTAGGTTTAAGAACGAAGATTCGTGTATTTGAATTTGATAAAAGATCGAGCAATAGGATTTGTAATAAAATCCGGATAGTGAAACAAATAGTTTAAAGAAGTTAGGGTTTAAAAGTTGATATTTTATTTATCATTTACTAAATCAACAAATTTAGTAATAATAATATATTTGAAAAGGGAGATTTCATAAATAAGGAGGTTTTATAAAATTGTATTTTAAATAAAATAGCGAAGTGGTATTTGTTTGTATTAGAATGAATATGGGTTTATGAATTACAGTTCATATCTATCGTAAGATAAAAATGTTGTTGACCAAGGTCAGAGAGGTAAGTAAAATACCCTAACTTGAACGACTTCAAGATTATCGAAGGATGATATAAGTTGTAACGGTGGAAATATAAGAAGTAATTTATTTTGTGGAATAATAATATAACGTTATATTAAAGGATTTGGAAATATACAATGGGATTCCAAAATAAAAGGAATTAAAAAGGGTTTGACAATATGAAATGATATTTCCATAGTAAAGAAATGAATGAAAGGAGATTTGTGAAAATATAACGATATTTTCAAAGTAAAGAAATGAGATTTAAAACCAGGTTTTTCTAAAGGAATAAGTGATAATTATTTTGTTTAAATAATGAAACAAAAGGAGATTACGTAAAGATTGTTTTACGATGATAAGTTGAATGGATAATAATGTTATAGTAAAGGGTTTGAAATGGCAGTTAACGGAAAATGAATATGATTTTAAGATCTTTTATCTAAGTATACAAATAAAATGATTTGAGGATATTAATATATTAAAACCGAGATATTATTTTTGGTATTACAACTGATATATTATATTTAAATGGCCAAGTGACGCTGTATACTGAACCGATGGATTTATTTTGTTTTTATGATTGTTTATTTTGATAGTTAAATAATCGATTATCAAAATCATGCCCAATGCGTTGTTGCTACGGAAAGTCTGGGATCAAATTTATTTTCGAAAACCATTCCGAACCAGCAAATACATGAAAAATGCTGATTGGAAATGGAGCAATAATTGAAGACTGTAAATCTTCATGAGCAGAAAAACTATTGTTAAATACCTCTGGCTGATCCCTAGAGTTAACAAAGATTCTATCGTCATTGAAATCTACGGATTGCAAGGACTACTCTTTACTAATCGATAGGGTGATACATAGGATGTGGTTGGAGGGTGCCTTCAGTTCATCCTGTTCCCGGAATACCTGTATGGACGGATGTTTGACAGAGTATTTCCAAAGGAATCGCATACGTTGATTTCTTCAAACGTACCATAGTTGATGGCGGGGGACGATGGTTCCCTTAGCTTAACAACTAGAGTATTTTTGTGCATGTCAATTAGTGGTTTTCTGGCTGATTTGACGATGTGGCATTCAAAGTGAATAGTGGTCAGATGTTCTAAAGGTAAATTCTAAACTCAAGCCTCATCAACCAGGAAATGACAAAAATCGGGCAGGCAATATGGCTATGTGGGTCGCTCCCATTAGGGTGTATAAACGCCTATTTAGAGAAATTTCTTTTGCTTCTTTAATCTATTTCGATGCTGTCCCTTTTCAAGAAACGGTGGGTAGCTCCCAACCGTTGGTGATATACATTCGATACACTCAAGCGAAATGAGTGGTCGTTCATGTGTGGGCCGGGTTACAAGACGTTCTTGTTGAACCCAGTATATTACCCTCTAGAGATACACTATCGGTTGGTGGTTTCATACCTTGTCATAGTCGGAATCCAATCTCCAATAAGCACATGTGGTTTTGTTTGTATGCTATATATGTGGAGCGTGAGATGCAAGCATTCTGCTAGATTCTATTTACTTATATTTAGACACTATTATAATATTAGAATGAGATATTGATCTAAAAAAAGTTTTGGGATATCATAAGTTAAAAACCGTCCGTATTTATGTGTGGATTTGGTCTTATGATTATCCTTTTCTTTCAAAAGGATTTTAACGCTAAAATCAAGTTGGATGATATTATAAACTTAGCAAGTTTTTCTCACTCTGCTTCATTAGACTGACCCGGTGTTTGTAAATGCTCGGGTTAGACCGGGATGTACAAGTTCAGGTTAACTGGATTTTGTGAAGCCCAAAGACGAGCTGAAGTGTTCAAACGTATGATATTTCCAAGTATTGCTCCGTTGTGTATTGTATATGAAGACAGATTATTATTACTGTCCACTTGTATTGACTTACTCTGATGACTGTAAGTATTATTGTAAGCTCTCAATAAAGTTTACTTCCATATTATATTTTGTTTCGCTGCAATGTGAGACTCTGATTCTGTGTTGGTTCTTCTTCTTAATCCTCTATTCTAATATTTCTTTCTTTCTTATCTCACCCTCTAATTTCTTTCTAATAACATTATGGTGTTTTCGATGCTTGGATGTTCGACATGGTGTTTTTGTGTCAATTTTCAAGGTCGAAAATCCTTATTCGTTATAGTGGTATCAGAGCAATGGTTTGGGAATAACCTTGGCTCTGTGGTGTGACTTGATAAAGATTGGGCTAGTAATACCCTAGATCGAGTTGAGTGTGTGTGTGTATACATTTATATATATAAGAGAACATATTTGTAGACTTTATATCCAAATGATTTTGTATTGTGTTGTTTGATCGGTTCAAGTTGAACTAGAAAATGATTCAATATTGATTTTGTAAAGTGGATAGATGAAATAATTTTACCCAAAATATATTTATGTATAAAAATGAAATAAATCGAATTTTTGATATTGGTTTGTTGACTGATTTGAATGGAAATTCAAACTTGATTTTGAATTTAAATAAGTTTAATATACCAGAAGAATTTGAAAATGTGGAATTTAATATATAGAGGTAATAAATCAAAATTTAACCTAAGAATAAGTTAAATATGGATGATTTGGTTATGTTGATCGTGTATTGTTATTTGTTGGATAATGGATTCATTGAATATAAAATTCATCAACAGTTGAATGAATTAAAGAAATAAATTTCAATATAATGAACTTGAACAGAATCAAATAGGAAATTAAACTGAGATGATTTAACCCTGTATCTGTTATTGGCATTGGATGTTTCGTTAAATGCCGATTGGAAGGAGGAAGAGCTATTAGTTGCTTTACTTCATGATTAGAGTTTGGTTGCCCGACAAACAGGTCAACCTAAATATAATTGATTTGGTGATTGATTTTATACCGCATAGTTGGATAGTCGCTTGGCATTGATTTTCTTTTATCGATGTAAGGCCCAGAGTGGCGAGTTGTAATTGGTTGGATCGAACAGTACAAAAGAGGGGCTGACGAATTTTCGTAAAATTTTAAACTTAAATGTTTTTTGCGATATTATAATATAATTATTTTGAAAATAGTTGGATATGGATCATTCTTCTTACTTAGCAATTTCAGGGACGAAATTCTTTTAACGGGGGAAGAATGCAACGACCCGGATTTTTCTATGAATATTTAAATTTATTTTAAATATTATATTTGATGATTAAACATTTATATTTATATTTAGTTTAAAACAAACTCGAAAGGTCGCGGTAGTTCATATAATTGAGTTTTGGACTTCAATTGAATATACAGAATCCATTTTAAGTCGTAATTATGTGAAACAAGAAACGTTAGAATCAAATTGATTATAATTTTCTAATGAAAGAGAAAAAATCGAGATTTCAGCTTATAAATTGTAAGGTATGTCCAAATCAAATTTTCGAATAGTCGCTATGAAAATCGTTTATAAATTATTACATTTATTTAAACATTTAAAGGGAATTTATGTAGAATTTAAATATCGTTTAACTTGATGACGTCAATATTAAGTTTTATTTGAAGTGATATATTATCTTATTAAGTATATATAATAATAATAATAATTTATTTTTGTTAAATTTAATCGTTTTGGAATTAATATTATATTGATATTATATTTGGTTCGTTATTAACAAGGCCGGGGAAAGGATATCATAATAGTGGAACGAGATTTATATTTGATGACATCCCAAGAAATTGACTCCAAGCTCAGTAATGAAGTATATATAACGTGTTAGCATATTATTATTAGCTAATATGTCCTATATTTAATACCATTATATTACACTCTTTGGCTAATGTGTTCTATATATAACCATATATTAGAGAGGATAATGCATATCTCTACACCGAACGGATAACTAGGATCTCTAATATATTAATTTACTTTGTTAACCTTTGTGCATTATTTAACACATGATTTTTGCATCCTTAAAATTATGGTATGCCATTTGTCAACTAAAATTTACCTATTGACGAAATAAGGTTGACGACTTTATGAATTAATGTATGATTTGAGGGTAGGGAGGCATGTTCAATTTTAGCTACTAAGAACAATTGAAAACTATAAAGAATATACTTTTGATATTTTGGGGAAACATATAATTTATTTTGCTAGCTTTATTGCCTTGCAAAGTCGCATGGTGTTTAACTCGGTCAGCGTCTATTATGGCAATTTACCAACCGCTAAAATTCAATACAAAAGCCTAAGACATCGACAAAGCCACATGTGCTCATGTCAAGTCCTCGCCATAAAATTTGAGAGAAGTATAAAAAAATAAAAAATAAAAAAAACTTGGCTAAAATCAAAATTGTTATCATATCTACGAAAATCAGAGAATGGCAATTCCAGCCTATTGAAATCAACCATTATTCAGCAAGTCGATAATCCATCTTTCTATGATCATGATAATATTCTTGTTGCTCGCTCTTTGTGGTTTGGATATTTGCAGTAAGTACATAACGTCCTACATCCAAAATTTCCATCTTTGAAATTTATCCCAACTCGGTTTACCCTGTATTCTAGAATTCTATTATATCCACAAGTGACACCCCATTGTAGCAATGCTAGAGAAAGCTGCATTTTGGATATGATATAGTTGTGGATGTTTCATACATAGTACAAACTAGAAAAGACAACACACACAACCTCTAGCAGAAACCTCCTCCTACCTATGTTTTCTTCAGCTTACGCATACCAAGTCTTTTCTCCAGCTTGCACATGGTACATCAATCTACATCGGCACACAGCTACGACAACGAAGGAGTACAACAGCTCTCCTAACCTACGTAATTTATTTTGTCATTCTTTCCAAATCATTTGCGTGCGTTCCAAACCATCATCTGCGTGATCTCCAAGCTATTGAATGTATAAATAAAGGAGCTTCACCGCATTTCGTTTTCATCACAGCAAAGAAAATGGCAACTCAAACTTTAAAAATTAAATCTGATTCATATAAGCATTCTAAAATCACGATATATGTATCCATACACTCCTAAAACCAACCTCGACCTGTGCAACATTTCAGAAATTCGAACGACGATAGCCGACTACAAAAGTCATGATTTGGGTCTGAAGTTATATCGAGATATATGGATTTATCCATGAATTCATGATTGGGAATGGGATCGGCAAAGAACCATAGTCGAGTGGGTTTATTTTTGAAATATGAAGTAAAATTTCAGACCTAGAACAGAGAAATTACCGTCGGTCGGTGCTACAGATCACCGGAAGGGGTACGGATGGTAGGGACAAGTCGAGTTCGGGTAGGCAAATCGTTTGGTGAAGATAATTTGGTGGTTTGAGGTGATTTGGGATTATCAGTGTTATGCGCGCACAACTTACACGTGGAAATGATTCAGGAGGAAAAGAAGAATTCGGGTAAGAAGATACTTCTACAGGTGGATGCGGTTTGGCCAATGATGCGGGTGGGCTGATGTTTTTGTACGGGCCAGGTTTTCGAGATATTTATAAAAAAATATTAGAGAAGAAAATGTAAGCCTATTCCTCTCCTAACACATATGAAAATATAGTGTAAAGTTGAATAACGAAAAGAGAAAAGGATTTGAAATGGAGGGGAGACACACGATTATGGGAAAGGGAAGTCTCAAGCAATTTGGTTACAGGCAGTTTGGATTTTAACATGGGCCGTAAGGTTTTGGGTAAGGGTCTAATATTATCTAAATTAAAGTATAACTATTATAATTGTTTTATAAACATACTTATAGTATATATCGCACATATATGATCATAATCAAGCAAAATCGGTCTCGTATCGGAAAGTGCTATGTTGTGGAGCAGCTTTGGTTAGGATCAGAAACTACCAAAAATTTTGATTTAATTAAACACAAGATAATTAAATCAAAAAAAACCAATTTAATCGACAGATGAAACCAAGGTGAGTTAAACTCACACAGTTCTCTCACTTATATTTATTATAAGTCGGGTTTTAATGTTTGCATGTTACGGTTGCTAATTGTTGGTTGATTTGATTGTTTGGATGTTCATTAAATATTTTCTTTTATATATATATCAATTATTTAAATTAAATGGTTGTTTAATTTAAAATGAAATGAAATCGTTATTTTTACGATTAATTCCAATAGAGGTAACTTACCTTGTTGGTTGCGTTTATAACAATATAAACGTATTTAAATTGGATGCTTCAATTGTTGTTATTTATTGACCGTTATTAGTTGAATGGATTATTGTTTATTTTCATATTATCGTTATACGAATTGTTTACTGAATGTGATTTGATGATCGATTATTGAATCAAAATTCAACGATTATTTTGATATTAACCAGTGGTAATTATTGGTTGAGAAAATGGCAGTAGATGGCCTAAAATTATATATCATTTACAAAGATCGATTTACCGTCAGGTAAATCGGTAGAAATGAAGTTACGAAAATATTTTATAACTAAATATAGATTTTTAAGTATATTATTAAAAATGCAGTTTATATAAAGGAAATAAACCAACCACATATATGTTGATTGTCTAACCACCAGTCACCATTTTTGTACCCAAAAATATGCCATGTGCGAAGCACGTGCTTCATCTTAATTATAAAATGATTTATAAAGTTAATTTTTATGTTACTAAAATGGACTAGCCAGTGAGCATGGATTAATGTGACGATTAATAACTGAGATAAATCGTTTTTAAGTCACAATTACAATGGGTCAATATTGAATCGATTGTTATTTATTTAACAATAATCGGAGTAAACGGGATAATCTAAATTAATTATATTATTAATTAATTTAAATGTAGAGATGAGTTAGAATTGGCCAACAATTGAATCATGTTTTAGATTTGGCCAAGTCAACTATTTTAACTGAAATTGATTATTAAATTAGTTTGCATCGATTAATCTAATGGAATAATTTGACGAATAGTTGTTAACTTTATGAGAATTTTAAAAAGGGCTTTAATATTTATTTCAGTTATTGATGAAGTAGATTATAATTAAGATTTATGTAAGGGATTTCTTCTTAAATGAAGTTTATTTAAGTAAGTAATCAAAGTTAGTAATCGTTAGACTAAAATATGGGCCTAATACCCAAATACGGTGTGAAGACTACACAATCAAAAATCTCAGATCACAAAATGCAGATAATGCAGTAAAAACAGGGAACACACGAGGTTTTTATAGTGGTTCGGCTCAAACTAAGCCTATGTCCACTTTATATTTTCTTAGATCTTGAGAAATTACAATTACAATGCCATCTCACAATCCGTGAGATCCAATTATTTACAACATCCTTTTATTTTAAGAAGAAGAGGAGAAAAGAGAATGATTTTATACACGAAATCCTCATGTCAAACTGAGTTGAATTGGCCTTGTTAAGCACGCGAAGTCCTTGCGTTGTTAATGGTGGAAGCCGTGAAGAAGAATGACCAAAAGATCCTTGGAAAATCCTCCAAATGGTGTATTTATAGCCGTTTACAGCAGACGGTTTGCGGCACGCATCGCAAAAATTTCGAAATATGGTGGAAAACGTCCAGGAATCCTCTCCAAGTCGTGATATGACACGTGTAATAGGATCCAAGCAAGCTGGAGTGATAAAACCTTTGAAACAGGTCAAAATCGAGTGCAGCGAGCGCAGGCCCAGGCTGTTCGTGACCATGGTGTGCACCATGAACCGGGGTGATGAACTGGAGTGGAGAGACTGGAGTTGACCATCACGTGCGGGTCGTGGTCCAGGTGCGTATCACGAGCGGGTCATGGTCTGGGGGGCCACCAAGAGCCGGGTTGGTTCACGAACAGGAAATGGGGGCAAACCCTAGGTGGCAAGCCGAGTTGGTCCCACGAGTCAAGGTGTACCACAAGCCGGTCCATGATCCAAGCTAATGACGCTTCGTCACTTCATCCAAGTGATTGCTAGTCGATGCCAGATTACACCCGTTTATGGAAACGGGCGTAACTTCCAAATTGTAAGTCCGTTTTGGCCAAACGAAAGCTCTACTTGAAGCTAATTTAGAGGGCTAAAAGACCTACAAAGCAACGCTCTGTAATTTATGTTTTCGGGCCCAAAAAAGGTCGTCTGATAGGAGTTTCGGGCCATCCTTTGTTTGTGATACGACTTCAACCAGATCACTTCATGTCTTCTGACGATGTTCTCAATACTTGAACATAAGGTTAACCAGAGATTTCATGCGTGACAGCTTTTACCAAAAAGTGTGTCAATAAGTTTGTCCCCCAGAACATATCTTGCTGGTTGAAGGAAGATGTGTTCTGGATAATCCAAGAAATCCAAGGCCATGCCGGGCCCGCCAACTGCAAGTATTATCCATACCCGCGAAGAAAAAGAATGCAAAATAGAGGTGTCAAATCTTGATAGCTTGAATAAACCTTTCCGAGCATAAACCAATCTTAGGCGTATATTAGAGTATAAACCATACTCAAGAGACGTTCAAATCATTCTGCCAAAACCTGGCGAGGGACCTAACCTTCCAGGCATAAGCCATACCGGGAAGTTCAAACTGAGTACAAACCATACTCGAGTTTTATCATGCTCCTTTGCCAAATCCTGACAAGATCGTTTATCATTTCCGAGTACAATCCATACTTAGAAATCCGATGGAGTACAATCCATACTCATACCGAGATAGAGCTACACTTGCCAAAGCCAGACAAGATAGTCCGTCTCTCGGCATAATCTATACATAGGGATTTGAGATAAATATAAGCCATACTTAATTTTTCCAAACATAACCCATGCTCGGAAAGTCCTTCCTTATTCAAATGAAAGTAGAAAACCAAAGCAAATCCTGATGGTTTGACATCGAGTCCAGAGCACGCTTTGGGGCTAAATCCTAACCCCTTACGTGTGACTCCGATTTAGCCAATCGGAAAACCTAAAGAAAGAAAAAACATGTCTTAAATCCTAAGAAATGCAGGAAATGCAAAGTGATCTAATCCAGATCAGTTGATGATGAGCCCACGAGAGCTTGATCCAGGTTCATTCCCTCTCCGGGGAGCAGAAGGTGGCAGTGCAGGTGTAGGCGTTGTTAGTTGTTTCACATGCTCGGGTAGCTCTCCACGTCCAACCCATTCCTTAATCAGATCACGCAGATGCCTACAGTAATTCATGCCATGTCCATCCATATCATGGAATATGCAATGTTTTCCAGAATCACGTTCCCATTGTGATGGCTCCCTCTTGGGAGGCTTTGGGTAGGAGATGGCACTGTTTGTGTCCATGTAGATGTCTGAGATTGAGGCATTGAGTTCAGTATACTTTTCATATCTGGGCCCCCTCCGAGGATGAGTGTTGCGGTCATTCCTGACAGCAGCTTTTCCTTTGTCATTTCCAGAATCAGACGGTCTCCGTCCCTAAGCACGTTGACAGCGAGAATCTTCTTCGCGGAAGTTGCATCTTCCCCACGCAGGAATCTATCCGATTCAAGGTAGAATTCACCGAGATTTCATGGTGGGTCTCAGTACAAAGACTTTTTGAACTTCGAGTTATCTAGAACACCGGATACTGCTGCCACTAATACCATGGATGGTTCATGTTGATCAACTGATGCTACTACAACGTTGAATCTTTCCGGAAATGAACGCAGAGTTTCTATGGGTCTCTACATGATTGTGGTGAGCGACATGACATTCTTGGGTCATGCGATGTGCAGTGGAAATTGTTCAATAAAGCGTGCGACCAACATGTTCCAATTATTGAACGATTCTGTTTCTAGCTGCCGAATCCACATGGCTCCTATATCAGTTAGAGAGAGGGGAAAACATTTAGCCATGATGTTTTTTGATGCCGATTGAACTTCCATATGTCGTTTGTAGCGCATCAGTTGCACGGTAGGATCCGTCCTGCCGTTATAAGGCTCCAGTTGTGGAAGTTTGAAATCTGGGGGATTACGAGAATTCCTAATTTCTTGAGTGAATGGGTTATGATTGACGTCATCCAAGTCATTCTGATATGTACAGTCTCTCGAGGGGATTTCAACCAGATATGCTAGCCGATTTCCTTCAAAAAGTTGTTGCATATTGGATAAATCAAAGCTGGTGCCCCCAGCGTTGAATACAAGAGGAGGAGGGAGCTGTTGATTAGCTGCTGGAAGCGGATCGTCGAGGCCGGTTTGTGGGCCATGAGGGGCGACCCGATCGGGTCTTGGAAGTAGGTCACGAATCGGTTGTTGTTAGTGAGCAGGTGGGAGTGAGTTGCTGGGACCGGTTCGTGAGCCTGGCGGTGCACCATGAGCCGGGTCTTGGTCCAGGGGTGCATCAAGAGCCAGTTGATGCTGTTGAGGAGCGGAGCTCACAACCCGGTGTCCGTCTGCACTGGAGCTAAAGTAGGTCGAACTTGACCATTTCCAATAAGAGGGGGTTTCCCCCGTGTCCATGTGATGCACAAGCCGCTTCAATGGCTTCATTTCCAATGACTTGAGCGTTGATCGGCCTTCCATCCATCCGAGCAAACAAATCCATCGATCATCTTCTGTTATTGCCTGAGGAGGTCATCTTGCCTTGCCATCTGGGTTCTCAATTTAGCGACAACTTCATCCATCTCTTCTCCGGTCAAGTATGCAGAAGGATCTCCATGAGAGGATGCTCCTGTCTTTCCTCGTTTCTAGTGCCTTCAGCATCAACATCCTCAGCATGAGAGGAAGTTCCAGTTTTCTTCCTTTTGATTACCATTGATATAGTAGCCAAATAATCCAAGCGAGAAGTTGAAGTTGTATCGTGTGCCCCCCTTCCTGGCACTCCAAAATGTTAGAAAAAATATGGGTCTAACATCCAAATATGGTGTGAAGACCTCATGATCACAAATCTCAGATCATAGAATGCAGATAATGCAGTAAAAACGGGAAACACACGATATTTTTATAGTGGTTCAGCTCAAACCATGCCTACGTCCACTTTCTATTTTCTTAGATCTTGAGAAATTACAATTACAATGCCGTCCCACAATCCATGAGATCTAATTACGTACAACATCCTTGTATTTTAATAAAGAAGAGGAGAAAAGAGAGTGATTTTATAAACGTAATCCTTGTGTTAAACTGAGTTGAATTAGCCTTGTTAAGCACGGAGGTCCTTGCATTGTTAATGGTGGAAGCCGTGAAGAAGAATGACAAAACGATCCCTGGAAAATCCTCCAAATGGTGTATTTATAGCTGTTTACGGCAGGCCATTAGCGGGACACGTGGCACGCATCCCAAAAATCTCGAAATGTGGTGGAAAATGTCCATAAATCCTCTCCAAGTTGTGATATGACACGTGTACTAGGATCCAAGCAAGCTGGAGTGAAAATAGCCTTTAGAACAGGTCAAAACCGAGTGCAGCAAGCGCAGGCCCAAGCGGTTTGTGACCATGGCGTGCACTACGAAACGGGGTGACAAGCTGGAGTGGAGAGGCTGGAGTTGACCATCACGAGCCGGTCGTGGTCCAGGTGCGCATCACGAACGGGATGTGGTCTGGGGGGCACCACGAGCCGGGTTGGTTCACGAACAGGAAATTGGGGCGAGCTGAGTTGGTCCCACTAGCCGAGGTGGGTCCCACGAGCCGGTCCATGATCCAAGCTAATGACGCTTCGTCACTTCATCCAAGTGATTGCTAGTCGATGCCAGATTACACCCATTCATGGGAACAGGCGTAACTTCCAAACCGTAAGTCCGTTTTGGCCAATCGAAAGCTCTACTTGAAGCGAATTCAGAGAGCTACAAGTGTTATGGTGTAGAGCTCTGTCATTGATGTTTACAGGCCCAAAAAATGTCGTCTTATAGGAGTTTCGGGCCATCCTTTGTTTGTGATGCGACTTCAACCAAATCGCTTCATGTCTTCTGACAATGTTCTCAATACTTGAACGTAAGGTTAGCCAGAGATGCGTGATAGATTTACCAAAAAGTGTGTCAACAGTAATGAAATATAATCGAATTTTAAAGGGAGTTTATGAACGGGTTTATATCCAAACCGAGCTTGGTAAATTAAGTTATGAAAATAATTTTAAGCAAATACGATAATCTTAAATTAACTATTACTTAATGTTTGAATTAAGTAAAGAAAAATCGATATGGAAAAGCGTTTTATATTTTAACTAGAATTGTATAAACGAGTTATAAAAGAGACGGTAAGTTAAAGCGTTGATTTTAAATTAACGTTACTTAATAATGGCATCAAGTGAAATGGGCGAATTTGAAATAGGATTTTCTAAAGGGAATGAATGAAAGGTTTAAGAAAGAAGATTCTTGTATTTGAATTTGATAAAAGATCGAGTAATAGGATTTGTAATAAAATCCAGATAGTGAAGCAAATAGTTTAAAGAAGTTAAGGTTTAAAAGTTGTTATTTTATTTATCATTTACTAAATCAACAAATTTAGTAATAATAATATATCTGAAAAGGGAGATTTCATAAATAAGGTGGTTTTATAAAACCGTATTGTAAATAAAATAGCGAAGTGATATTTGTTTATATTAGAATGACTATGGGTTTTTGAATTACAATTCATATCTGCCTTAAGATAAAAATGTTGTTCATCAAGGTCTGAGAGGTAATTAAAATACCCCAACTTGAACAACTTCAAGATTATCGAAGGATGATATAAGTTGTAACCGTGGGAACGTAAGAAGTAGTTTATTTTGTGGAATAATAATATAACGTTATATTGAAGGATTTGGAAATATATATTGGGATTCCAAAATAAAAGGAATTAAAAAGGGGTTGAGAATACGAAATGATATTTCCATAGTAAAGATATAAATGAAAGGGGATTTGTGAAAATATAACGATATTTTCAAAGTAAAGAAATGAGATTTAAAACGAGGTTATTCTAAAAGAATAAGTGACAATTATTTTGTTTAAACAATGAAACAAAAGGAGATTACGTAAAGATTGTTTTACGACGATAAGTCGA
Organism: Allium sativum; assembly: GCA_030737875.1. Taxonomy (NCBI): domain Eukaryota; kingdom Viridiplantae; phylum Streptophyta; class Magnoliopsida; order Asparagales; family Amaryllidaceae; genus Allium; species Allium sativum. The sequence continues at coordinate 33,789 of JASFAX010003733.1, forward strand.
ATCGATAATAATGTTATAGTAAAGGGTTTGAAATGGTAGTTAACGGAAAATGGGATATGATTTTAAGATCTTTTATCTAAATATATAAATAAAATGATTTGAGGACATTAATATATTAAAACCGAGATATTATTTTTGGTATTACAACTGATATATTATATTTAAATGGCCAAGTGACGCTGTATACTAAACCGATGGATTTATTTTATTTTTATGATTAATTATTTTGATAGCTAAATAACTGACTATCAAAATCATTCTGAATACGCTGTTGGTACGGAAAGACCGAGATCGAATTTATATTCGAAAACCATTCCGAACCAGCAAATACATGAAAAATGCCGATTGGAAATGGAGTAATAACTGAAGACCATAAATCTTCTTGAGCGGAAGAACTATTGTTAAATACCTCTGACTGATTCCAAGAGTTAACAATGATTCTATCATGATTAAAATCTACGGATTGCAAGGACAACTCACTACTGATCTATAGGGTGATACCTGGGATGTGGTAGGAGGGTGCCTTCAGTTCATCCTGTTCCTTGATGACTTGTATGGACGAATGTCTGACAAAGTATTTCCAAAGGAATCGTGTACGTTGATTTCTTCAAACGTACCATAGTTGGTGGCGGAGGACGACGGTTCTCTTAGCTTAACAACTAGATTATTTTTATGGATGTAAATTAGTGGTTTTCTGGCGGATCTAACGATGTGGCATTCAAAGTGAATAGTGGTCAGACATTATAAAGGTAAATTCTAACCTCAAGCCTCATCAACCGGGAAATGACAAAAATCGGGCAGGCAGCATGGCCATGTGGGTCACTCCCATTAGGTTGTATAATCACCTATCTAGAGAAATTCCTATTGCTTCTTTAATCTATTTTGATGTTGTCCCTTTTGGAGAAATTCCTATAGCTCCAAACCGTTAGTGGTATACATTCGATACACTGAAGCGAAGTAAAATGAGTGGTCGGTCATGTATGGGTCGCGTTGCAAGACGTTCTTGTTGAACCCAGTGTATTCTCCTCTAGAGATACACTATCGGTAGGTGGTTTCTAAGACGACCTGAAACCACCCTTATGGGAAATCGCAGATTGTACAGAGAACAAGCCACATCGGAACACAAACAGAAGAACATTTCATTGTTAATTACAACAATTCCATCAGAATACAAGAATATTACAGGGTATGAATCAATATTACACATCATAAAATATCAGAGATCACAATACATTACATAGCAGCGGAAAAAATAATACAAAACATAACTGAAAGTAATACACGGATACAGAGCTTTCCGAGTATCGTTCCAGTTGTAAACTAGGATCCTATGAATATAAATTTGCAAAACCAAAACTACTAGCTGCCCGTGTCGAAAATAAGGGCACCCAGAGTTTAGGTTAAAACAATAAACTCCAGGTCAGTATGTGACTAGTGTGAGAACTAAAACAGTTATTTAAAGCTTTACTTTAAATCAAATATATCAAGGGACCCCGACGTATAACATGGAACGGGTTTCCTCCCAAGAATACCGGTGCATATAACAAAACAGCGCAATGCTTTTTGGAAAAATGATGCTATTATAAGACCCAGGTCCTATCACAAAATGCAACGCAGGTCGGGGGATAGGGTTTTCCCTTATAATAGCCAAACATGCTTGGTACGTTTAAAACAAATCATTTGATACTATTATAAGTGCATTGTGTATAAAACAACTTCAAATCATAAGTATCAATCATAGACGACAAAAGTTCCCCATACCACTATGTCGCCATATATAGGATTACAAATAAAACCGAAATGTCTCGTATTGGAAATTGGATTTCCATCTGTGAACCGAGGCTAGGGATCGTCCTCACCGAATTCGAGACTCTCTAGCCCGAGCCTCAGGACAAGTACTCAGTCAAGCCCTTGGATCGTCAGGGCCGGTCCACCGATGTGGATTAAAATTCCTAAACACCGCGTTTCCCCGCCCTTTGGGGCTTAAATGAGCCAAATGACTCCATCGGCTCCACATAGTCACCGATATATCCAAGGCGCCTCGCAATCCAACAACTATACATGTGAAAATAATATAAATGTCAGGGCTGGTAGGTCACTGACACCACCCTAGCTAGAAAGAAACGCATGTCCTCCCTGAGGTCCTCTCCCATTTCTGGTTCACAACTGGGGTTTGAGGCTCGCAAATTAACGTTACACAAAGCTATGCCACACAGGCGGTGCTTTGATCATCAACCACAAGACTTTACTTTTCAACAAAAGCCATGATCATTTGCCACTTAGGCATGCCACACTGGCAGTTCACATCATGCGACTGATGTCTATCGATATACAACCTCTGATCCCGTACGTCTCAGAGAAGGGTGAAGTAAGGGAATGATTTCCCCTTCACCAGGCAGATGTATATTTAATAGAGATTAATCAACACAGAGCAAAATCCAATGTCAGACACACAGTCCATACAAGTTCGTTCTGGGTCTGAACGAAACCAGGGAAACCTTATTCCTCGCATATCCATCGATCTCCAAGTACGACTGGACGATCATCAACTGATTCCCTCCTCTTGGGTGTACAAACCAATCAAGATCATCAGTAATCACCCAAACGATGTGAAGTCCTCCGGTCTTCGACCACCGTCTTCATCCTCGACACATCGTCGAATCAGTTATTCAGAATGGGATAAACCGGTCTTTCTGAATAACTTGCGTATATAATAAACAAGTGTTACACAAACACAACATACGCCTCATTCTAATTCAGAATATTCTTTTTATTCAAATATTCTTATGCTTTGGGAAAGGTTCCCATTAATTTTATCAAAGATAAATTCTTTAAATTTATTCTTTAATCTTCTTTTGAATATCAATTCAAATTAGTCGGGATTGGCGAACCACAACGAAGTAATCATTTATTTTATTTCCCAATCCTAACCTATTCATCCCATAAAGTAAAACTGGTCATACTTCATATCTAACACCACGGTGTTATCGGTAAATTCAATTACCATTTCACGTTCAAATCTAATTAAAGATTTAACTATCGCCTGGGGCAAAACTGGTGATACTCCATTCTCAATCATCTCAATCTAATTAAAGATTCATTAAAACTCCACTTGGTTTTAATCTTCCCAAAAATCATATCAATGATTGTTTAACTTGGGAAACCATATCCTGTCTTTAACTGGGTTAAAGAACCAATGTCCTTTAAAACACGGTTCACTATAAACCCAAAATCACATTCTAATTCAATTCCAATTAAATATCATTTAATTGGTATACTTCCTTAAATCTAAATAAAAAGATTTAATCTTTTTCACAACTGGGTTTAAGAACAGTGTTACTGAAGACACCATTCACGACAAACCCAAATCCCATTTGATATTAAATACAAGGCTCTGAATAGAAACTATATCGGCTAATATTCAATATCAAATTCTACGACCAACAAATATCGTATTAGAAATAACGATATAAATATATCTTTCAAATTTTCATAACAATATCTGTATAATCATGAAATCCAACATCGAAATATTCCAAAGACAATTTCGATTCAAATCTAATTCAATTATTGGAAATTCTATTTACTTTTAAATCCATTTCAAATCCAATTTATTTATTTAAAAATAAATGGATTTTAATTCTAGTTCAAAACTAGTTCATTTCGATAAAGATCTATTTTTATCTTTTCGAATATGGAATTTTTCATCCTAATTCTTTCCAAATCATTTCTTATGATTTTACACAAATTATTACTATTTTTATTAATTTTATCAAGGCCCGTACAGTCAATTTCCATCAACGGCTATCGAACTACACTTACAGCGACCTTTTCCAAATTTGATTTGGACATAATTCCAAATCCAACCGTTAGATTTCAAATCACTTATATTTGTTAGAAAGCTCTTTTCGATACGAACCCAACGGTTCCAGTTTTAGGAGAATCTGACGGTCGGACCTCCCGTAATGTCCATTCGAAGTCAATGGTCGAAATTCGCGAACAACCGCTGCACGGCGCGTTCTATTCAGGCCATTATATATATATATATATATTTCATCGATTTACTTTTTAAAATGTGTTTTATAAATCGTTTTAAATTCGTTTTCAAAACGATTTCAACTTCCTATTCAATTTCTAGTCAAAACTGAATATTCCATATCGTCGATATATAAATGATAATATTTTCAAAACGTTATATTTTGAAATCACTTCCTTTTCGATATTCATTATAAAAACGAATATAATCGATATAAATATCGTTCGCGTCAAAATGGCGCATATCTATCCAACACGGCTTTATATCTTTCAATAACTTTGTTATTCTATTCAACAAATGAATATTTTCTTCAACACATGAATTTTCTTTTATTCAACACATGAATATATATTTTGTTCAACACATGAAATTTCTTTTATTCAACACATGAATATATATATTATTCAACACTTGAATTTTCTTCTATTCAACACATGAATATATATTTTATTCAATACATGAATTTTTATTCTATTCAACACATGATTTTTTATTCTATTCAACACATGAATTTTTATTCTATTCAACACATGAATTTTCTTTTACAATATTCCTTATTTTACAATTTGGAATGAGGCCCAATCAATTACTATATAATGTTAATTATATGGATTTTCTACAACACATGTATATAATAGCAACGATAAATCGTCAACCATCATCCAGAGTGCACCACACAACTGCATAAGCATTAAATATAAATAATTAATGCTTACACAGTCTGTCAACCCATCGATTGATATACAACTAAACAATCGGGATTAGTGTACGTCTAATATCAACCCAATACCCGTGTGGGGTTTCAAATCAACAAACACAGATTTTTATTTGTGCAGTTGGGCGATGTGTAAAATTTATCGTCCTAATCCATATCAGTCAAATGGGTGTACATAAACAAATCGTCCGATTTGTTTGTAAATATTTATTTTATATATACATTAAAAATTATATTTTTAACTATTTAAATATTTATAATGATAAAATATTTTATTTCATTCCACTTCACACAATAACCTTTCACAACACAGCAATCAAACAAACAAGTCATCCATGGTCTGTGGATGACGGCTGTCGGGTGATGCTAAGCACCGTCTGCATCCTAGTATATATTTCAACTAGACATTAAAATAAAAGTTAGGAGTTCTCACCTTTGGGTTCCACTCCGTCATTTCTATATTGGACGATGGTTTGGATTTACTCGAAATTCAACGCAGTCGTTTCCATGCTGTTCATATATAAAAAAAATCACATTTTTGATGCGATGTTTATATATTAAAAATCGAATTTTATCGCTATTTATATATGTAAAAATCGAATTTTTATCTCTACTTCATACATGTAAAAATCGAATTTTTATCTCTATGAAAACATTATAAAAACCAAATCTTTACGAAGTTAATAATCAAACCTTTGAAGTTTAAAAATCATATCTTTTGAAGTTTAAAAATCATATCATTTTCTATGACTAAAATTCACTACTCATATAATTTAAAAATCCTAATTTTATTTAATTAAAAAGTCTAAACTTACATGACACGTCATATTTTATCAAAGATTAAAAAATCAGATTCTTACAGCAATTTTTCTAGGGTTTCGGTCAACGGAGGCGTCGCTTAAGGGTGGAGCTGTCGCCGGAGTGGTGGGTTGCGGTTGTAACAACCCGCATTCTATGTAACAGAGAATCGTAGAATATTTGTTTCTTTCTTATATGAAGTCGTATGGTCATGTGGCTTTGGGAAACGACCACTAGGGTCATTTCCCATATTCATGATTTTCCCGATTTTTAAATGACAATTTCCCCCTAGCTGATCTTGTTTCGGCCATAACTTTTGATTAGAAAGGAGTTTTGGCCTGAAACTACTTCCATTAGCTTCGGATGATGGTTTACCTTTCCGTAGAGTGGTCACATGTGGAAAACGGGCTCACCGTTTGGGAGAAATGGTTGAAATAAGGTTTGGAAGGTGAAAAATTGCTTAACCGGGCCAAATAGGGTGATTAGTGAATGGGCCATAACCCATTTCGGGATTAGGGTTATGGGGAGGCTGAAAAGAGTTAGGGTTTCATTCCATTTCTGTTTTCTAGCCTCCACTTACCTCTTAGAAACCCTAAAAATGGCCTCCAACCTCTAAATCACCTCCAAACCACTTTCTAATTAAGGATTAAGCTTAGCAACATCAAATCAAGGGAGGTCTTCACCGAATCAAGATTAGAGCTGATGTTTAGTATTAGTATTTGCGCCATATCAGAGATTTATTTCAGATCTAAGGTTCATTTGTGGCTAAGGTGAGTGATTTGCATAGTTTTGCACTAATTACGGTTGATTAAGGATAATTGGTGAAGATTAGCGAATTTATGCATTAATAAAATCTGGAAAAATATTTATAAATTCTTGAATGATGTTTTAGACCCCTGTTAGAAACTTGGGTTAATTTGGTTAAGTTTTGCTAATCCTATCATTAGTTATGCTTGAACATGCTTAAGGGAAATATGGGGTTTTGGCTATGTTTGATTCATTTTAACCTATCATATTGATGTTTTGGTGTTTGAGGTCACTTCTATTTGTTGCTATGACTTTGTGGTATGCTTTGTGATTGATTAGAATAGCTGGAGTTGTCGAAAACGCCGTCGAATGGCGTAAACAACTCGCTGGACAAAATGCAGGAAATGGACAGAGACCAGATCAGATCGGATGGGGAGGTCCGAACCGAACCGTTCATGTGTCTTATCCCCGATCCGCCCCCTTGCATCCAAACCGAGCTGCATGTCACGAGCTAACTGGAAACTTGGAGGAGATCACGACCGGACCGATCCGCTTGGAGTTCTTCGACCTGACCCGCTAGAGGGCACCCGAACCGAACCGATGTACTACGAAGGGACTTGGAGGCCACGACCCGACCCGGAGCACTTGGAAGGAGGCCGATCCAAACTGACAGAGAAGAAGGGCCGAGGAACCGAACCGATCCGGTGATGACCAATAACCCGGGATGCAAAGGTAGTCCAATGGAAGTTAGAGCTCAGGATCCAGTTGGGAACCAATGAGTTCAATTCATGATTGGGCTTTGCTGCGGGACGTGTGCTAAGGAGTTATCGACATTCATAACTTTGATTCACCACGGAAAAGGAATGATTGGCTACGTGTCAGTGCAGTAGAGTCACTCTGACTCGAGGGGAAAAGTGATCGTAGCAAGACTATGAGCCAGTGTAGTGGAGCCGTTGTGACTCCATGGGGCAGAGTGGACATAGTAAAGGATTAGTAAGGCTATGAGCCAGTGCAGTGGGGTGTGTACGACTCCATGGGGCAAAGTGGACATAGCGAAGGATTAGTGGCTATGGATCAGTGTAGTGAAGCCGTTGTGACTTCATGGGGCAGAGTGATCATAGCAAAGTATTGGGTGATCGAAGTGGTGGATATCGTATGCTTTACGCACTGAGTGAGAGATGTGAGGATAGTTGCTATGCTTGATCGTTTGCCGTCACTATGACATGCACACCCCCACCCCCGTATGCTTGTACACCATATGTTAGTGGCACCTTAGAGTGCTGTACAGTATGTAGTACTAACTCTTTGGTTGCAGGTCCAGGTTCAGGTATGGTTTAGTATACATGTTATTATTCTGTTTAGCTGCTTATCGCTCATACCAGACTTTTGTCTGACCCAGAGTTTTATGTCTCTTCTTATTACTCTGGGTGCTCCTAAACGAGCATACTAGAGACAGGTTAGCTGGTGATGCACGAGTACCTGATCCGGAGACGAGCAGGAGGCTTCCACGTATGATATATATAGATATACTCCCTATGTCGTTGGTGGTCA